>PVJH01005804.1:0-108174 GCA_004026705.1 Nesogale talazaci
GCTCCGGGTCTGCAGGTTTGGTTCCCGGCCATAGCTTCTCGTCCACTGACCTGGTGTGAGTGTCTAGCACTGCCAGCCCGTGGGAGCAGTCTCTGTTGATGGCGAACGTGTGGACCATGGGAACGCTCACCAGGCGGTTTTCATTCTTTCTGCACCGAGGTGACTGATCTGTTCTTTAGAGCTGCCGGGTTTCAGCCGGATCATTCTGAAAGTCCCACTTTGGATGTGCTTTCTGAGCACGCCCCTAAGGTGTGTGGAGAGGAGGGAGCCACTGGGCAGAGGGGGCCTCACGGGCCTGGCACTGTCTGGACATCTTGGGGACCACACAGGCTTTGAGGACCGGGTCAGGCAGATGGAGTCATGGCCACGAGGAGGCCCTCTTCTCTCCCCACAGGTTTATCGGCACATAGTTCACATCCCATGTATTTCAATAGTTCAATCGCATCAAGAAGCTGTACAATCACCACATTCAGTCTTAGAACATTTCCTATGTTCTTTTGCTGGTCATTATTAGCTCCTATTACCCGCCCCCCTCTAACCTCCCCTATGATATCCCCAAGAAACCATTAATCCAGTTATTGTATAGACCCTATTTCTTCTTTCAATTTAAAAATAATATCATTGGCATTTCTTTTATAGATTATATAATTTCATCGCTCAGTCATCATAAGAAGAGTTGTATGCTCATCACCCATCATCAGTTTCAGAACTTTCCTCTCACATTCCTTATTGTTAGCTCCCATGTCTCCCTCTCCATCCTCCCTGCCATGCCCCTAGGTGATTATCAATACAGTTACCATCTCATAGTTTCACCTATCCTGGCTTTCATATATAGAAAATCACACAAAACACAAGCAGGAATCAAACAGACCAACAAACACACCCAACAGCAACAATGGCTAGATACCACATAGGAAAACCTCCAACGAAAAGACAGCGGAGGATATTAAAAACAGAAACAATGTTACCATGGGGAGAGACCCTCTTTCTGTGACAGGAGGGTGCTCTGGGGGCTGGACTCCTCCCTCAAGGCTATAGCTCAGCCTCAAGCCACAGGTGACCCTGGGAGCTCCTCCTCCTCCTGCGAGGACCACACCCTTCACCCTTCTCTCGGGTGCACGGGCTCATCACCCCCAGGGACCGTGTGCAGCCCAGATGACACAGGGGAGGCAGACATGTTGTAAGTAAGCACCTATGTCCAGTCTATGGTCTTCTTTAGAGCACACTGTTTTCCTCCAACAGGACAACTAACCCAGTATTGGGGTAAAAGTTGGTAACGTAGTGCTGGTGCTGGGGGTGGTGGGGGGGGGGTAGGGTGTGGGGCAGTGAGGAAAACTCTTCCCTCTTAAGGACGCCACAGCAAAGGTTCTCAGAACCAACAGCAGGCCAGATGCTTAGACCACACTCAAATTCTTCCATGTCAGTGTCCTCTCTTTGCAGCCATAATGCAAAGTGGTGACCTCAAAGCAGATGTGCTCAATTTAGTCTGTGCGATGCCTGGGTGTTTGTTTAGTGCTTGGGTGTTTGTTTAGTTAACTAGGCCTTTGAACCAGATTCATTCTGGTGGACTCTCCTGTTAAGAACATGCACCCTCTCCCTAGAGAGACTGAAGGCCAGCCTCCCTTTGAACAAGATCCTTAGGGGATGTTTATGCTTATGCTGATACAAAAAAACCCACCTGCAGGAGAGGGAGTCTGGGCTCCCTTAGTGCTGTGGCTGCACCCTGGGGGGAATGGGGAGACAGAAGGAGACACTACCTTCTCCCAAACAGTGATGGCACACTGGCTTCGTGGTGCTGCAACCTTACCTCATCCCAATGAGGTCAGAAACGGTGCAGAAGGCAGTTGCCCAAACGTCTGGGGTTTCCACATGTCTCTTGGTAATGTCTGTCTCAGACGGAGTGTGTGGGTAGATGGAATGCACACGAGAGGCAAGAATACTGTTTGCTTATCTACATACGTGCTTATTTCCCAAGCTTCCCATGACTCCTGAGAAAGCCCCGTCCTTCCTCTAGAGATGATGGCAGAGAGGTGTGTGGAGGTGATGTAGGTGGGAGCTGGGACAAGCTGGGATTTGAAGTCCGGTTCTTCTGTTCAAACTATGATTTGAATGGTTTGCACTGTTTCATTAAGGTGTTACCCCTCTCTTTCTCCTGCAGCAATTGGACAGCATCCATGTCACCGTCTTGCACAAGGAGGAAGGGGCTGGCCTTGGGTTTAGCTTAGCAGGAGGAGTGGATCTGGAGAACAAGGTGATCACGGTGAGTGGCCCAGTCATGGACAGGGCAGAATCAGGGACGGTGGCTCCACATGGGGGACACCTGCCCTGAGGGCGTCTTGGCAATAAGCCATGAGGGAGAAGTGGCCTCCGCCCTCCCCATCTCCACAGTGTATTTAGCATAGTTATGGATAGGACTTCGTATTTGGCCCCCATCATAATTTTTGAACTAATAAAGAAGGGTTGGTTGACCCCAGACAACCAAGTATAATTTGCCAAAAGAGATCCGGATCATTTGTGGGGCTTAAAATAAAAATGTGCAGATGCCCCAGCCGCGCAGCTGCATGATGAAGTCCAGACCTTGGGAGGTTGAGGCCCGAATGCTTACAATTTGGAAGGTTCTGCCCAGATTCTCATTTGATTGTATATCTGCTCCTTTGAAAATAGGGACCTGTAATCCGTTCATCGTCACAATCCATCTTGTCGAGGGAAGACCCTCGACACAGTGGGGACAGCAATGAGCACTACAACAATGGGGCAGCCGTTGCGAGGGCAGTGCCGGGCTGAGCGGAGCTTTGTTCTGTGGTACATCAAGCTGCTATGAGTCAGAACCCACCTGATGGCAATGAACTACCACCACCTCCAGGGCAGCCTTGGGCCAGGGCAGTTTTTGGTCACAGGAGCAGTGGTGGTAGTCTGTACAATCAGGGCTGAACGCCTGCCTGTGATATGTAGCACTGAACACCTTCCCTGAAAGGGCCCGCCCCAAAGCTGCAGACCCTAGGGACCAGACCTACACACCCCCTTACCCACCCCTGTTAGCTTAGCACCTACTAGAGACTAGGGTAGGCGTGTGGAGGGAGGCAAGTCTACATCTTTCCCTGTGCATCTGTTTTATCTGACCCTGGCCATCTGGTCACCACTCGCTGCTGTCCTCTGCCCTCTGCCTTGGGTCACTTGGATCTGACACTGGAGGTTTCTAGCCCACCCCTCATCACAAGCTGAGCCGGGGCATGGCTACCTTCTCTCTCCAAAGCTTTGTTTGCCCACAGTGATGCCACCCCAGTGCATCCTTTGTGGACTCTGCTCATTCCTTCCACCAGTGAAAAATAACACCCCCCCCACCCCCCGTGCCTGGTGTCCACAAACAACACATCTTCTGGAAGTTGTGACTTGGGACCTTTCTGTGGGTCACCTCAGAGTCAACAGTGTCAGAATGGCCACTTCCTTGAATTTCCTTCCAACTTCTCTACCCTGAACATGCACATAAAGCCAGTGGCTGGTCACGTGGGGGAGGGTTATAAAGCTGCCCTAGATGCGCTTCACTTTCTAGTGGAAGGGAAGGAAGGAGAGCACGTACAGAGCAAAGGCACTTTGGACCCTGTTCTGCCCTCCCCTGGGGTAGGGATTTCTTTCACCCCTATTTGGCTGTTCACAACCTGGGACCCGGCAGTCACTGGAAAACCAGGAAGATTCAAAGCACTTTGGCTGGACATCTGCACATTGGTTAGGCATCTGCAAGAACACTTCCTCTTGCGGCTCCTGGGTTTGAGTGCTTGATACCTTTCAGATGCATGAAAGGGGAACGAATGGGTAGCACCACCATGGCACACATTGATATGTCCTCTCACTTCATCATCTCCTCTTCCTCTTCTTCCTCTCCCACCCTCCTTCTCATTATATCAAGCCATCATCATTTTCAAAACATTATTTTTCTACTTGAGACCTCTTATATCAGCTCCTCTTTTTCTCCATCCCTCTCCCACCCCACCACCCTCATGAAAAAAATGTATACTTTAATATCTGACACTGACTACGGCATCCCTTCACCCATGTTTCTGTTGTTCACCTTCCTTGAGGGAGTGTTACACAGCCATGCTTTCTAATAGTTCCCCCTTACTGTCCCCTCTTTCCCCTTCCCTTGTGGAATCACTGCTCCTGTTACTGCTAATGAGACTTTATGTGTCCTGGATTCCATATGCTGACAGCTCTTAACTTTTCCAATGTACACACTCCAGTCTAGCAGGATTTGTAGGTCATGTCTGTCATGGGCGGAAGCCTTAAAATATGAGAGAAATGTTTTGTTTGCTATATTGCACCCTGAACGAACCATCCCTTCTGTGTGTTCCTTCTGTGCGATAATGTCCAGTTACCAACAGATGGGCTTTACATCTCCACTCCAACCCCTCTCATTCACATCGATATAAGTGTTTTTTGTTTTGTTTTTGCCCCGGTGGCGTAGTGGTTGTGTGCGGGACTGATACCCACAGGGTTGGCGGTTCAAATCCAGCAGCAAGGCTGGGCCTCCCACTCCCACCAGGGGGCAGTGATGCCCCCCCCCCAAAAAACAACAAAAAGTGTTTGTTTTTGATCTTCTGATTCCTGATCCTGTTGACACCCCATGATGACATGGATTAGTGTGCTTCTCCCATGTGGGCTTTGTTACTTCTCAGCTAGATGGCCATCTGTTTATCTTTAAGCCTTTAGGACTCCAGGTGCTATATCTTTTATAAACCAGGCATGATCAACTATCTTCAATACATTTGCTATGTACCCATCTTGTTTTCAGTGATCATGTTGGGAAGGCAAGTATCACACAGGTTATTAGAACAAAGTGTTCTTGTATTGGGGGAGCACTTGAGTAGAAGCTCAAAATCTGTCTGCTACCTTAATATATTAACATGGAAATACATTTTCAAAGACTAATACCCCCATATTTATATATTAATATATTTACATATATGCATGTGTACATTTCTATCTCTCTATAGCTTTTACCTCCTATTTCTTTCCTCTAGTTCCTTTGACTTTCCTCCTGCCCCCACTGTCATGTTCACCCTTCATTTGGTTCTCACCAATTCTTCTTGGCTATATTACAATTGATCAAACATCACCAGACAATCTGCATTCTCCTCACTGTTGATGTTAGATCCCCGATTATCCCCCTGTTCCTGAGTTTCTTGGCTCCCACTCCCTTACACCTGTCCCCTCACCCCTGGAACCATTGGTAAGTGTGCTTTCTCTCAGGATTGTTCATCCTGCCTATCTTATCTATCTATCTATCTATCTATCTATCTATTTATCTATCTATATAAATCAAAGAAAAAGAAAAGAAAAGGCCTATATATAGCTCCTGGTCTATCTGCTGACCTTTACGAATATCCCCCAACCAGGTAGGCAAGGGGCCACAACTTTATCTCTTTCCAACCCCGAGGTTTGGGGAATTGACCTCCTAGGGTGGCAGTGGGAAAAGCACTGATTGTTAGTCAGGAGGTCAGGGGTCCACACCCACCAGTGGTGGAAGAAATGATGAAGTGAAAAAAAAAAAAGAACATAAAATTCCCGAGAGCAACTTAAGGGCATAAGTCAAGTTTTATCAGGAACTGGGCGAAGACCTAGTGTGAGAAAACCAAAAAGAAAGGGCAAGCTCAGCACCTTTTAAACGGAAGGAGTTCAAGAAAAAAAATGCAGGCCTCGAGTTGCAGTTTTAAAAGACGTTATGGGCAAAATATTCGATGGTGCGGGAAGCATCCGCAGAAGATAGAAAAAGTAGGGTCGCTGTACCAAAAGGAACTCGAGAACAGTCAGTCAGCTCAGGAGGCAGCACATGAGCAAGAACCGGTGGGGCTGAAGGAAGAAGTTCAAGCTGCGCTGAGAGCTTTCGCCAGAAACAAGGCCCCAGGAATTGATGAAATTGAAATGTGTCATCAAGCTGATGAAGCACTCCCTCGGACTGAGCGCCAGGGGCGTAGTAGTTGAGTGCGGGACTGCAGCCCATTGGCTTGGCAGTTCAAATCCAGCAGCAGCTCTCCAGGAGCAAGGCTGGGTAGCTCCCAGGACCACCAGAGGGCAGGGATGCCCCCACCCCCCCAAAAAAGAAAGAAATACTCCCTCATGTATGGTAGGAGATTTGGAGCACAGCTACCTGGCCAATCAACTGGAAGCGATCCATATTTATATTATACCCATCCCAAAGAAAGGAGGCCCAACAGCATGCTCAACTTACAGAACGACATCACTAATATCACATGCAAGTAAAGGTCTGCTGAAGATGATCCAACAATGGTCCCCAGCAGCACATTGACAGGGAACTGCCAGAAGTTCAGGGCCAACCCAGAGAAGGACATGGAACAAGGGATATTGTTGCAGATGGACCTTGGCTGAGAAGACCCGAAAAAAGTTGACTTGTGCTTTACTGACAATGTAATTGTCCTGGACTGTGTTGGTCATATAACTTACAGAGGCCAGTTATGCTGTCTTCCATAGGACAGAATTGAGACAAAGACAAAACCCATCTGGTTGACAAAGGTCATCAGGGTGAGACCTAATGGTTTCCAAAGGATTCACAAGCCACGTAGTTAAATCATCAAACTTAGGGAAAAAAAAGAAATTTGTCACAAGATCAATTCACAGTGACAGGTAGAACTAGGAGGCAAAAAAGGGCCCACTGTTGGGATATACGGACCCTGTTGCAGATCAGAAAAACTTACAAGATTGAGTCAGGACTCTCTGACCAAGGTAGTGGTGGTGACATTATGACTCATGACCACGCCACTTCATTCCCCAATTTCCTTCAATGCCCCTCCCAGGAAAGTTCCTCGGGGGCTAGACAGCGGTGTCACATTCTGCCTAAGGCCTATGCTGTTCACATTGCTGGTCAGGCGTCAGAAAGAACTCCATGGAGAGTCTATGTGATCCCAAGACTCCCGTTGTAAACCGCAGCCTTCTGCAAACCTGGGGCTTGGGATTGCAGTGTGAACACACCACATAAGCAGTCACTGAATCCTCTTTACCATGCAGTTTAGAGTCTGCTGGTCTTCACTAGCCTGCATTGCTGTGACATGGAAGAGGTGTTTAATTCCTCACAGGGTGGGGGGGATCAAATTCTCAACCAGAGGCAGATCCCTTCTCTGTTGGCAGCCCCCAGGTGTTCCTGGGATCCTTGGCTGTGGACAATCTTCCCCTGGCATGGGTCATTGGGTCCGATCAGGTTGGGGACCAGCCTACCCTTGGAGGACCACATTAACATAACCAAGGAAATCCCCAGTTTTCAAACAAGGTCTCACTCCCAGGTGCAAAGGCCAGAAAGTCCAGGCCTGCTCTGGGAGGACATGATTCCATTCCTGGCATTGCCTTGTTGCAGCAGCTCAAGGGAAGGCCTGCCTTGACACTGTCCAGCTCCCCATGGGTAAAGGGGTCCGAAAACCTACCTGAGGCAACTCACCGACTCCTCTGAGTCCCAACTCTCCTTGGTTTGCTCAGGTTCACCGCGTGTTCCCCAATGGGCTGGCCTCCCAGGAAGGGACTATTCAGAAAGGCAACGAGGTCCTGTCCATCAACGGGAAGTCTCTCAAAGGAGCTACCCATGCGGACGCCCTAGCCATCCTCCGGCAAGCTCGGGACCCCCGCCAAGCTGTGATTGTCACGCGGAAGGCAGCTCTGGAGGTCACACCTGACCTGGACTCCTCCACCGACTCAGCGGCCTCAACCTCTGTAGCCAGTGAGGCTGCCGTGGAATCCAGTAAGTTCTCCCAGCTCAGCACAAGTCCTGGGGGCACGTTGCAGGGGAGGGACTGCTCGGATACTGGTCCCAGACGATGTAAACTCCCAGTGTGTTGCCTGGGATATGCGGGAAGGTATGTGTACATTTGTCCATGTGTGTATGCATGTGTGTCCATGCGGACATGTGCATACATAGGAACACAGTCATGAGCAGTGGGCTGTCATGACCAGGGAGGGGGGATGGTTCCAATGGAAGCGCCTGTGTGTCTCTGCAGCAGAAGTGCCAGTCTGCCGGGTGACCCTGGAGAAGACGTCGGCGGGGCTAGGTTTTAGCCTGGAAGGAGGAAAAGGCTCACTCCACGGAGACAAGCCTCTCACTGTTAACAGGATTTTCAAAGGTGTGTGTGTGTGTGTGTGTGTGTGTGTGTGTAGGGGTGCTGCACTTTTTCCACCTAGAGGCAGCCCTCCAACCAGCTTCTGAGCATCTCTGAGGCCACACTAATGTTCTATGTGTAAGGTGACCAGACGTCCCACTTTTTAACATCTGTCTGGCATCCCTCAGTGTTTTAAAATTAAAATATATTTCAATACTATTTTTGTACTCTATGAAAATTTTTGTTGCTCCATATCGACCAAATTTTTAATCAAGAACAGCACCCCCCCCACCTCAATCAATGGTGTCTTGCTTAATCTGGTCACTTTACTAATGGTCTAATTCATGTTAACTACATATATTTTTTGGGGGGCATCACTGCCCTCTGGTGGTGGGAGTAGGAGGCCCAACCTTTGCTCCCATGTAGCCACTGCTGGAATTGAACCTCCCTCCCAGTGGGCTGCAGTCCCGTGTACAACCACTACGCCACCGGGGCTCAGCCCCTCCATATATTTTTTTAAACCATTAATTTATTAGTATTTCAATTCAATTTGAATCTACATAGCGCATGCCTCTTTTAAGTTTTTTATGTCTGCAATTGTTGCCAACCTCTTCAATGGATTTTTAACATATTCATCTTTTTAAAAATTTATCTATTTTTTCATATTTTCATTATTATCATTATTGCTCGTCTCTGTTCTTAGTAGTCTATGCAATGATCATGGGTCACACAGAAGGGGGCACTCTTTGTTTCTGTAGTCACAGGAAACCAGCACTGTTGTCGCAGAGAACTTGTAAGGGAGGGGCCATGCCCAACCCTACTCCCTTTCTGCAGGCTCGTGGGACTTCTTCAGGCCATTCAGAGCTGAGCCTGTCTCAGAGATTGACTCACAAAGCCCCCAGCAGCTGCCTGCCCCCACAACTCCATGCTTATGATCTAGTTAGAAGGGGAAGACCACATATAGAGGGCGGAAGGCTGCTGGGTTGTGTCCAAGGGGTCTTTTTGGATGATTCCGTTTCCCAGAATTCTCTGAATATCTCCAGAGCAGCCAGGCCCTGCCTTAGATCTGTCTGCAATCTCCCTCCCCTGGGGACAGCAGGGGACACTCCTTCCCTAAGGAGCAGAGAAAGCCAGAGCCTGGTGCCTCAAATTCCATGCCACCTTGGGGTAGAGTCATTCTCCTCAGAGATCCAGGACAGGGAGGAGCGGCCCCTTTACTTGTGAAATCCAGTATCCTTTTCTTCTCCCCCATTCCTTAGGAACAGGCGCAGAACAGAGCGAGACGGTCCAGCCAGGAGACGAGATTCTGCAGCTGGCTGATGTTGCTGTTCAAGGTCTCACGCGACTGGAAGCCTGGAACATTATCAAGGCTTTGCCCGATGGACCTGTCACCATTGCCATTAGGAGGAAGAATCCACAGTCCCAGGGGACCACAGTCACTGGAGACTCCTAGACAGAATGCCAGTGCTGATGCCCAAAACCCAGAGCATGCAGCTCCAGCACACGGCTCCCACTGCCTCTGATTCTCAGGGTTCCTGCTGCACCCCAACCCACGTGGGAGGGAAAGCACAGGTGTGCTTCCTGGTGACTGTTGTTCATATCTGGGCCTTCTGGGACCACCCAGCAAGAGGACTGTCCTAAAAATGAGGCCACACTGAGGTGACTGACACAAACTGGACTTTGTGTATAGAGAGCTTAATGATAAGAGGGGGTGCCATAAATAAAATGGATCTATTATAATTTGATATGAAATCCATGTCTTGTTTGCTCAAGTCTTCCAAGTCTGCTGGCTGGGTCACCGTCCACCACCCGGTGATGATCTTTCTTTCTCCCATGGGTCTGCTATGCAGATGGGGCTGGGAGGAGGCAGGTTCATGTGGGTTCCGATCAACCTCCACTGGAACACCTCAACGTCTGGGAGCTGCAAAGGGCTATAGAGACAGGTGATGTTGGCTGCTGTTGGTCTGAACACTTACACGTGTGGCCAAGGCTTCCTCCCACGGTGGTGGCTGTGCTCCAAAGGTGAGAGTTCCAAAGGTCAGAGCATCAAATAAGAAGGTGTGCTCTTCTTATGGATGTGCCTTGGCACAGGGCATCCCTTATCACATGGGTGCTTGGTCAGAGCTGGAGCGAGCCTGCCCAGGTTGAAGGGAAGGGGAAATCCTGTTGAGGTCAACTTTGGAAAATCCAAACTGCAAACGGAGTTTTCATTGGCTTGGAGAAGTGATCCTGGACTAGGGAGGAACCAGGTAATAGGTAAGCAAGAGAAGGAACAGGTACGGACAGGTGTATCAACAGAATGAGCCCGTGGGAGTGTGAGAGGATAAAATACAAATTGCTACCACTTACCGCCCATGTGTTTAGCCCTGGGCTTGGCATCTATTGGAACGTTGTCTTTAGTGATGACTATCACTTCGTTAGCAGGTGGCATTGTACCTTTGCACCAACATGGGACAACAAAGGGACTGCTAAGTGGAAAGGCAGAGAGACTGAATTTGGTCTTCTGTTCTTTGGTGGACCAAGAAGCCTGGGAACACTTCAGCACAGGGTATTGTGCACAGGGGAACTCCCTCCCTGTACCCGATCCAAGGGATCTTTTCTTTGTTCAAGTCTTACTGCCTGATTGTCCAGGTCAGAGTAAAGAAATGTGATTGCAAAGCCACAACTGATGTCCCATGGCCAGGCCTCTGCCTGCTCCTGTGAAATCACGTGGGGGCAGACAGACATGACCAGTAGTTATTCCCTGCCAGGATTGACTGGACCATGCTAATGTGGTCCAGTGGCCTCTTCAGGACCCTGAGACTGTATTCAGTTGCTAAGGTTGTTTCGGACTCTTGGCAACTCCACGTGTGTTGGAATAGAACTGTGGACTTCCCAAGGGTTTTTTCACAAGGTTATCTTAAAAAAATTGTTTTCAGAAATAGGTCAGCCAGCCTCTCTTTCGCGGCACCTCTGAGTGGATGCGAAGCATCTATTTTATGGTTAGCAACCAAGGAGTCTTGACTGTTTGCGTTATTCAGGGACTCCCTTGAATTCACAAAAAGCTAAGAGTCTTTCCTACTGGTGGCTTCTTAGGACACTCAGTTGAAGTCATAAACTTTAGACAAACCCCATTAGGGCATTAGTCACTGTTCCACTCATCCTTAAGAATAACAGTTTGTGTTACTCTTATGTTGCCTAATCCTTGTCCACTAGCTGATGTGGTAAGAACTTATAGACCTCAGGCATGTTGGTTTTTTAGACTGAATAGAAATGCCGAAGATAGACATGATTTAATAAGGTAAGTCTCCATTCCACAGCCGTTCCTTGGATCTCACTGTGGGCCGGCCCAGGGTATGGACATGAGGTCAGGACACAGAAGGCGTACTTCCCTGTCCTTGAAAATATCACCATCCTTGCTCACGGTGACTTGTCTGATAACTGGGTAATGATTTTGATCTCCAGTCTTCAGTCAAGGCCTGAATCTAGACCAAACCAAGGAAAGATAAAGTAGCTTTTCACCATGACTGGAAACTAAGCCTCATGTAAGCCGTGAGCCTGAGATGTGGAGAAAGATCTCTGAGCACACAGGACCAGTGAAGGACGTAGGTAAAATGGAGGTTGTCAGAAGACCAAGTGCCCATGGTGCTGCCTGTCTGGGCCTGGTTCTATTGGGGTTATGCAATATGGTAGGTAGGTTTATTGTGTCATCCTAATAGGAACATGTGCGATTAATCAGGTTGAAGTTTGATTGGAGGGCAGAGATAAATGGCTCTGCCAGGCCTGGCCCTCTCTCTTGCATCCTGGTGATCATACCAGAGTGCTTTAGTTAGTTCTCTGGCTCAACTTGTGAGCTATACTAACTGTGGGACAGCCAACCCATGGATTGTCACTAGTGCTTGAGGTTCCTTCCAGACCTGTTTCACCATGCTGCTGGTGTGTACATCACTTGAGCTGGAGGCTAGTGGATCCTGTCCTCTTGCACTGCTTGAGTTCAATATTCCATCTGGGCCTATGTTCCTAAGCTCCTGAGCTGCGGCCTCTTGGCGACCTGCCCTACTGTTTGCTGCCCATGGGTGGACTGTCTTCATTGCCCAAGGGAGGATTCAGCCACCTGCTTCCTTGACCCTGGGACCCAGCAGCCCTGTGAGTCAAAGGACTTCCAGTATATTAACTGCTCCATGGAAGTGAGTTGAACTGAGCCCTCTGTACTGCTATGTGGACTAATTAGCTACTATGTTGCTTTGTGCTGTATATATATAAATCACAAGTGTCCTGGTTTTGTTTCTCTAGAGAACCCTGCCTAACACATGCCGTTTGCAGCAGAGCCTTAAATACAGTGGAGGGATTCCAGCCAACTCTGCTGAAGGGACATATGCGCTTCCACCATCCTTCTTGTTCATAAATATGTGGCTTGACCAGAGTCTGGCAGCCACAAGACTCCTGCCCTGGCCTCCAGAGCAGAAGGCAAGGATATGCCCAAGGAAAGGAAGCATCATCTCTTCAGATCCCCAGGTGCAGAGATGGGTAGCTTGCTCAGTCAGAATCACTTGCAAAGAAATTTGGCCCTCAGAGCTGTAGATCTAACCAGGCAAAATGCCTGGTTTTCCTGAGGGCACGTGAGTTAACTCCTGGAGGGGAAACAATGAATCTGAATGGAAGATATTTTTAAAAGGAAGGTAGAAAGTATTTTTCTTTAATGGCTATCCAATTTTGTAAACCAGAACTTTCCAAGTTGACAGCCTTCTTTGAGGGGAAATGTTGCCCAGTGTTAGAAAAACACACCCAGGCGCAGGTCAGCGAGTGCTCTCGTGGTACAAATGCAGCAGACTTGGTTGTCGGCGTCGTTCTTTTTGACAAGGAGGGAAACATGACTCTGAGAGGGGCTGGCAGACCATGGCTTTGGACCAGAGTGCATCATGTGGAGCCTTGGTGGAGTCCCTATCGGGTCCCGGGGGCTTGGGTCCACTCTCTCCAGGGAGCTGTACTTGGACAACAGGTAGAGAAAGGGCAGTGCACACAGACAGCCCACCCCAAGCAACCCCTGCCTAGGAGAGGGTCCACAGGGCAAAATAGACCCTCAGGTTCTCCCAGGATCTTGCACATCCTAACACCTGGAGCTCCTGCATCCAGAGGATAAGTCTTTTGTCAACCGGGGAGGGGGTCAGTCTTGGTATTTTGTCACTGCTTTCTGAAGATTGGTGTAAAACCCAGCCATGCTCCGGGGGAAGAAGGATTCCACTACTTTCTGCGGGAGGTAACCGCTGAGGTCAGTCTGGAAGAATGTGACCACATGGGTCTTGTCGGCCTCCCTGTAAAAACAAAAGCACATCTGTGTCCGTGTCTGCAGCAAAGACTGGGGGCAAGCAAGTGTCTGCATGGGCAAAGGGGTGTCCCTTGCCCTCCAGTCCAGTCCCACAGACCCATACACAAGGGCTTGTCTAATCTCGAACTCCCCCTCCACGGTGCCCTCTGGACCTGTGTATTCCCTACACAGAGACTTTCCCCCGTTCCTCTGGTGGATATCCTACATGGCTGGCCCCACAGGTCCTCAGTAGGGAGCTCTGAAGGCAAGGAAACGCACAGTGACCTGGTAGAGCAGGGCAGAACTGGCCCTGAGGGTTTCTGAGACGGCAACCGGTTACAGAATTTGAAAACTTCATTTTTCTTACAAGCCGAGGCTGGTGTCTTTGAACTGCTGACCTTGCAGTTGGGGAGCCCAATGCACAACCCACTATGCCATCAGGGCTCAGCCTCCTCCTTCAGTCTGAGCAGGTAGTTCCCTCTTTCTAATTCATTCTGTCAACATCTCTGGAGAACTCACTCGCTCAGGGCCAGGATATGGGAGGGGCAGACAGGGATGCTGCCTTCTGCCCAGATGGAACTGTGGTTCTCAGTGCTGTCTGGGGCCACCTGGAGGTTCTCCCCAGGGGCTGGCAAAGATAGATAGATAGTTGATAGATAAAAGATAGATAGATAGATAGATAGATAGATAGATAAAATAAAACACACACACGCACACACAAACCCAATGTTCCCTATTGGCACCAACAGGCTTTTGCCTGTTCAGGTTGCATCCCTTCACAAGGATGTGAGGACGTTTTCTAGAGGGTCCTGCTATGTGAGTTCACAACAGACTTCACAGTGCTTCTATGATGCTGGCATTAAAGAGATTTTGCCTAAATGTAAAATTTTTAAAAAGCTTTTGGGTCATTATTTTTCTGAGAAATTTAGTTACCTTTCATGTAAAGAAGCCACATACAAGAACGTATGAGGGATTGATTGTGATTTTTGAAATAATTGAAACGTTTCCCAGTTTTAAATTTGAACATGGCATATCTTGATAGGTGAAACTAGCTCAAGCAGAATCCCTCAGGGAGATTAATGAGAGATATTGAAACCCCAATTGAACTACTGATTGAGAGAACCAAACATTACTTGTGCAAATATGAGGTGACTTTGGCTTGGTGTGTCAAGGATCCACAAGGAGGTAGGGACATGGTAGGTGACTCAGACCTTGGGCTGGAAGTCAAGGCCAATGTGTGGCTTGCTAAGGCCACCTGACTTCTCCGGACTGCGCATGTGACACTATGCTGGTCAGAGCTTGGGGACAGTGAAGCTGGTCAACTAGACCCTGTATCAGTGAGGGACACACAAGGAAAATAGGACACAACTTGGAAGGGACATTGAGGAGTCTACACTGCCTCATGCTTCTCGATGGCCCGGTTATCACAGGAGAGTGCTTGGTGGCAACAACCTGACATTTTCATATTTGTGATCTGCCACTGAGTTGATTCTGATTCCCAGTGACCGCCCCCCCCCTCCCGTCTCCCGAGGAACCTCAGAGGGAGTTCACACAACCAGTTTACCAGAGAGTCATTGGCCACCTCATGGATGATGCCACCCAGAGAATCCTCCATCTGGCACTTTGGTTGGGTGGTGCCACTCATGGCATAAGATTCCCCTATCCAGAGCTCCACACAGCATTCTGTCTGCCCACCAAATGCTACTTGATGCCATGCAGGTCACTTGGTTGGAACTGAGACCTTTTTGGAAGTCCCTTCATGCCCAGTAGTTCGGACAGGGCAGCTGAAGCCCAGAGAGGGCCAGGGGCCAGTGGGTGAACAATAGGGCAGGCTGGCATGTGTACCCCAGTGGTGGCCCTTTCCCACTGCTCCTAGCCTGTGGGCTTCCTTAGCTGGCTGCCAGCCCTCTTCCTACCCTCTTCTCTAATGAACGGCTGTCCCAGGTCTACCCCCCACGTCCTCCATGGTGTCTCTTGACTTTTCACTCTTTCCCTGCCTTGGAATGCTCTCTCTTACTAGACCCACCTGCTGACCCCCTGCCCTACTTTCTCAATGAGCTGGAAAACAGAGACTTCTCCATCTCTCTTGCAGCTTTTGGAGGGGAGTTTGAGGGAGGCCGTTTGGACTCCCAGACACCAGCTGCCAATGAATCCGCTTCAACTCCCAGGGACCCCGTGTTTGCAGACACTAGATAGGAATGGATGGTTCTCAGACTCCCGTAAATCAGGATTCCAGGCCGAGGCCGAGGCGACTTCCTGGGTGTCGGAACATTACTGTGCTTCCTGGAATTTGCAAGGGCGGAGTTTCAGGACAGAGACTGACAAGACTTTCTCCTCAAATACATCTGGTAGGGCTCTAATTCCAAGCCCCTCCTTTACCTGTGAAGGGCACTAATTCATTAGCACCACCCAGGGACGGTCTTTGAAACATGCCATTGAAAGCACATCAACACTGCAGCCATTCGAGCCCTCCCCCTTCCTGGTCACCTGCTCAGAATCCCATGGAGGACAAGCAGGCTAAATTCCCCGACACCCATGGGGACCCACACCCAGTGCTTCACCCACAGCAGGATCCAGGGAGGGCCAAGGACTTGCCTGATCGGCAACTGTAGTTCTCGCACCTTCAGACAGGTGTGCTGCCAAAACAGGTTTTGGGATGCTTGGTTTCAGAAGGCTGTTCCGGAGTGGCTTGATTGGAACCACCTGGGCAGGTGTGAGTTAAAAATACCAGTTCTGGGGGGCACTACAACCCTTGACTGAACCCTGGTGTCTGTAGGGCCTGTCCAGCCTTTGTCACAGCACTTGCCTCCTCTCCTGCAAGGCTTTCTTCTCCTTCACCAGGGTTCAGAGGTGGAAGTCCCTGTGCAGACTTCTCTGGGGCTTAGCGACCCAAGCAAGGTAAATGTGACATGTTACACAGAGACCCTGTTTCTTTCTGGCCAGCATGGGGCCGGATGGGAGGAAAAGTCCATGTTGGGGGTTGTGTGGGAGGCGGCAAAATGAACACACTGCCCATTGGCCAGCGGACATTCACAGAATGAGAACGAAGCCCTCCAAGAGGGGCTGTCATGGCCCAGCTCCTCACAGAGAAGGACACGGGTTGGACTGTCTGTTTGTTCTGAGAACTGGACGAGGAGGTACGTGGAAGGCCCGGAGTGGACTTCAAAGTCCACTTCAAAGGCCCTCGCCATCAAAGTTTGCTGGCTGTTGATTTCAGGTTCGGGGCTCCAGTCCACCCAGTGGTGGGTGCTGTAGAATGAAGGGCCTAGAGCTCCTTCTGCACCGAAGACAGCCCAGCGAGCCCCTGAACACTTCCTAAGGGGAACACATGGCCTCAGACCAACCTTGAACTGCAGACTAGAAATGTCCCGTCTCTCTGCTGTGGTTTTCATGGGAGCCGGGGCCAGGAATGCCCCCACTCTACGGGAATGCTTCTACCTTGGGGGACAAATGAAACAGCTCTTCCCTCTGTCCAGTGGGCTGCCTCCAATCCTGGCTCTCCCTAGACTCCTGAGAGGCCTCCTGGTCAGTCTCCCTGCCCTGGCCCACCGTTTGCCCACTTTCCAGACCCATCGGCTAAAGTGAAAGTCAGAGTGGCTCCCACTGGCTCCCAGCTCTCCAGTGGTGTCCCGCTTTATGTTTAGGAAAATGCGCCGCCAGGATGGTCTCAGAATGCCGCAGGGTCTGGCCTCTGCCTCCTCTCTGAACATTACTCTTAGCCTCCCCTTTTGCTATCTCTGTTTCAGCTCCAGTCACCTCAGAACTGTGTTCTAAATGCCTCCCATCTGTCTTGAGGCATTTGACCACCTCAGCCCTCTGCTAGGATCACCCCCCACAGACACCCCATGGCCCCTTTTAAAGTCACTTTCTTAAATGTATGTGGTGGCCTGGGATGGAACGCTTCCCTGGGACACAGCCCTTTTCACCTAGCCACTCAGAGGTGGACGTGTAGGACGATTGTCCAAACCTGCACACCCGCTGGGTCTGCTGGGACTCTCCTGACCCTCATCGCTCCACCGGCAAGATCCACAGATTGCCTTTGCTCCCTGGTCTGAAAGGTGAGGGCCTCCTCACCCTGCAGCCAGGGGAACCAGACCTGGAGAGAAAAGAGCTCTCTCTTCCCTTCTGCTGAAATCCAACCCTCATCAGCCCAGGTATCCTCCTTGCAGGGCAGGTCACACCACCCGGCTCTGGCCAGCCGGGGGAAGAGGCCAGTGTCTTAGCCCAAGTCATCTGATCATTGACCTCTATGTGACCATCAGTGAGTGCTGTGGTGTGTGTGTGTGTGTGTGTGCGTGTGTGTGTGTGTGTATGATGGAGCCCACTCTGGTATTTTCAAGCTGATAAAACTGTGCTCTGTTTAAGAACCATCTTTTCAGAGAGAGATTCAAAGGCCAGCTGAGCCAAGAGTGTATGGTTACACAGAGGTGCTGGGTCTGGGTGTTTGGTTAAAGATCTTGGCACCGAGGCTCCTGGGATCGGGTGCTGAGAACACAGCCTCCCCCTTCTGGTGGACACACTGTAATGTTACCAGGCCTCAGGTGCAGTTTCTCTTCACTGTCCACTTGGGTGGTTTCCAGGAGCCTTTTGTGTCCTGAACTGCCCACACCCACAAACAAAGCTCCTGGCGAAATGGGAACACAAGGGTTCTATGTGCCCATGGCGTCTCCCTTCAGCCACCTGGCACTTTGTCCCACCCCTCCCCTGGGGTGAAGCTCTCAGGCTCAGTTGTGGGTGGGGACAACTACTCTCTCAGTAGCTCTCCTGCCTCCTAACCTTTGACCCTAGACAATGAGCACGAATCTCCCTGAGCCTTGATTTCTTCATCTGCTCTGTGGGGCTGTGACATTTACCCTGCCTGCCCCAGGGAGCTGGAGACTGGGCTCCTCAATTTAAAACAAGTGAGAACCATGCCTCCCCATGATTCTTCCCCACCTGTCAGGGATTTACACAGCCTAGGAGGCCCGGGGGACAGTGGTTAAGGTCGGAGCTTCAGACCCCCCAGAAGCTCCATAGGAAAAAGGTGGGGCTGTTGACTTTGTAAAGCCTCGGATTCTGTCTCGTACATATGGTCTCTCTGAGTGAGAACCAACTCCAAAGCAATAGGCTTGTTACCTGTCTCCAAGAGCTGTTACAGACCC
This sequence comes from Nesogale talazaci, assembly GCA_004026705.1. Classification (NCBI taxonomy): domain Eukaryota; kingdom Metazoa; phylum Chordata; class Mammalia; order Afrosoricida; family Tenrecidae; genus Nesogale; species Nesogale talazaci. The sequence goes on from PVJH01005804.1 coordinate 18,519, forward strand.
CACACTAAACACACTGTCTTGAGTTGGGTCTCACTCAGTGCTCCACTACAAGGAGCAGAACCACTCCAGAGACCATGGGGTTTCTGACGTGAATCTTAAGGGCGCAGAATGCCACAGTGTTCTCACATGCAGCCACTAGTGGGTTTGAGCGGCTGACCCTGGGACACGCGGCCTGGGTCTGAGCCCACTTTACCACCAGGGCCCCTTCTGAAGAGCTGGTAGGAAGTTCTAGTGCTGTGGATCCTAGCCAGGGTGCCATTGTAACAGAACGGCCAGTGTGAGGCATGGGAGAGGTAGTACTGGTCAGGATCGTGTTCTTACCCTGGCAGAGGTTCACAGAAGCAACCGCAAGGGTGGTTAAATCCTCTCACGTAGCCTGGCCGCAGAGGACATGATGGATGCTCAACATTGGTAGCTGCAAGAAAGAGCAGGTGGCCCATGAACTTGAACTTCAGACAGCCAAGTTGTTACACAGAATTGCCTTGGTTGGGCATACAGACCTTGGTTGGGTGTGCAGGGGAGTCAGCCAAGGGGAACTATTACTTGCCTCAGAGATTCTCCCTACACTGTGTGCCCAGTGCCCCTCTCACCTTCAGACATACACACAGCCCTGCTCATATGCATGTGTATGCACACTTACACATGCCCTCACATACATCGGTACACATTCAAGCACTTATATACACATATCGGTGTCCACAAACCCATATGCATTCACATGCTCAGATGCACATACCATATATTTTTACAGATCCACTTACTTCTGAGCACACGCTCCCTCCCACATTCATGCACACCCACCCAATACATAACTCACGGGTTACACACATACACACACACACAAACGCACATGCACTCTCCTCACCTCCAGCCACCCAGCTTCTCCCAACCCTGCCAGAAGAGTGGCAAAAAGACCAATGCCCAATACGAGGCTTGCAGTGAAAGGAGGACAAGGGCCCCCTCTCCGGTGGGGGACCCCCCCCCCCACCATGTGGAGACTCAGAGAAAGTAACTCTGTAGAGACGAAGCGTGTGGACAAGCATCACTATCCTCTTAGAGGGACACTCCATGGACCTTCACGGAGGCAGCTCACATGCGCAGGTGCCAACTCAACCTCAGAGGGGCATTTTTAAAGGCACTATGATAAAATCTGGGACTTGCAATGAAAGGTGACTCTCCCAGCTCGGATCCCCCAGGGCACAAAATCTCCCCAAACTCCCCACAGCAAGTGGCATGGAAGATCTCCAGGGAGTCTCATCAGGTGGGCTGCATGGAGGGGCACAAAGGGAACAGGCCCCGTGTCCCCAAGGTGCTCACCATTGGTGCTGATGATCCCGCCCTCGTATTCTTTGATGAGCACCAAGTCCACGAAGTCCCTGGGAGAAATGATCTTCATGGCGGCCGAGGGGGTGGAAGTTCGGCTAACGCACAGCGTCTGTCAAAGCAAAGGGAGCCCAGCTCTCTCTGTGTCCCTCCTCATCTCATCACCCACACTGCCTGGCCCCAGAGGCAGGAAGCAGGAATGGTGGGGACACTATGAATGGAGGAGCTGAAGAACCAGTCCCTGATCCCCCTGCAAGAAGCACATTTTACTGAACCAATACACTCCATTTATAAGCTCTAGCACTGACACGGATTTTCATAGCCAGCTAGGCCATGCTGGGGCTGTGTCCCAATAGGGATCACAGCACCGCCACTGAGAGTCTCCTAAGAGCCTGGTGGGGTCAAGGCTCTCTTTCGTCCATCCTATAGGTTTCAGAACTGACCCACAATGCTCTTGGTGGAAATGGAATCTGAAGCGCATCAGGATTCAGGTGAAGCAGGAGAGGCACGAGAGCCCAGCCTTTAAGGAGGCACACTTCTTTTTAAGTCAGCCCTGCCCTTGAATAATCCTCAGAATGCGTGCCTCCTTAAGTCAAACCCTTGGTGTGGAACTCTGCTTTCTCCCCAGTCCTGGCCCTGGAAGGCAGCCTCTCTGGAACCACACTCCATTTCTCTACCCCACCTGTCTACTCTCCAACTTGCTGAACTGTGCACACCCCCAGCCTGCCCTGTGCACTAGCCCCCACCCCCTCCTTCAGCTGTCTCTGGGTGAAGATGAAGAAATAGAGGTCAGGTTTAAGGGGGAAGCCCAGGGGTGGGAAGGGAGACTGAGAAACAGCCCAGAGCACCTACTGACCTCCGTGTGTTAGTCTTGTGGGAGATGGGCACATCAGCCATGGCCCATGGTAAGGTGACCAGACGTCCCGCTTTTTTTTTTTTTTAACAATTTAACAACATCCCTCGGCAATTAAAAATTAGAATAAATATATACAATACTATTTTTGCATTCTATGAAAACTTTTGTTGCTCCATATAGACCAAATTTTTAATCAAGAACATCTCTTCCCCCACCCCCCACCCCCAGTCAATGGTGTCCTGCTTAAAGAAGCCTGGTCACTTTACAATGGGGCAGATGAGCCCTTTCCAATGGGGGCCCTGGGACTCAAGTTTCTGGATGAACGATTCCCATGTGTCCCTCTTCCTAAAATGACCCCCCCCCCCCAAACAACAACAACAAACCAGGCTGCACTTTCCTGTAGGATCACCCTGTCTGTCCACTTGTCCCTTCCCCACTGGAAGAGTGACATATATTCCACACCCACCTGGGAGCATCCCAGCATGTACTGACTGTCCTAAGTTGCCAAGTCTGCTGGTCACCCAAGAGGTGCTTAGGAATTCTGGTTCAATACCGAATCAGGACCTCCCCCTGCCCCCCACCACACAGAATGTCAGAATGTGGTGTGGCTCCCCCTTCCTTAAGCACATTCCTATGGAAGGCACTGGCCTAGCCTTAGAAACCAAATGATTTGCCTTTGCTGGTTGAATTGTGATCTTGTGTAGAGGATACGGCAGATAAAATATTTTATCTTTCATAACCATATCCCTTCAACCTGGTGACTGCTAAGCAAGTCACCTTACAAAGGAGGAAACTGCCACCCAGAAGCTACAGATCGGCACGGCTCCACAGCTGGGGAGAATTCCAGCTAGAGAGAATTCCGTCGCCTCAGCCAAGGGCTCTATAAATGCAATACTCAGCACCTGGAAAAGCTTCACACGCCCCTGTGGATGAGCCCCGCCCAGGGCCCCGCCCTCGGCAGCCCCAGAGCCAGCATGTGGGCGACACACCTCTGCTGGCTGCTGCCAAGTTCTCACCATTCTGGTTAGGGTTTCTTGGGCTCTCTGAACACACGACTTCCTGCTTGTACCTGTAGCACAGGGCTACCTGGACATGCTAGGCATGCAGGGGTCTACCAGATAGTCTCCCTTTGTAAAAAAGTGCCACGACTCCCCTCCCCCTTCCCAGGAGGCTTGTGAAAACGAGGATCAAGGATGGTTTTGATAACTTCAAAACCGTTTCAGAAGACTTACATCTGTGATGTTTTCGATTATTTCGAAACTGTTCACGTTATCATCCCATTTCTCTCGTAGCCCCCCAGCAACCGGCTTGAGGCAGTTCCACACCTTCTCCGGGGTCCCACGCACGACGCCTTCCCCTCGGTACCTGGAACACAAACAGGGGTCTGAGCCGCGGCATCCGTCAAGCTTGTTGCTTCGGCATGATGTATAAGGACTAGGGAGTCCCTAGCCGGTACACCTGCTTCCTGTGCTGGCTGCTAAACAAAAGCTTAGAGGTTTGCCCAAAGGCAGCTCGGAAGAAAGGCCTGGCGATCTACTTCCCCAAAGATGTCAGTCACAGAAAACTCTATGGAGCATAGTTCTCTGACACACATGGAAGGATCCGGTTGACTCCGGGCAACTGAGTTGGTTTCATAAGGACCACCAGAGAGTAGTCCAGGCCAAGTCGGCCTCCTTTCTTTTGGGCAGTGAAATGGGCAGCATCGCCTAGCCCACGTCAGAAACAGTGGGCTTGTGAAAGTCGGCTTTGCTTGCGTGGTTTGCTGAAAAGAATTCCTTTAAGTGCACAGGACATTGGCTTTCCTGGGGAATAACTTTGGTGAGTTGGCTCCAGGTACTGGGACTGTTTGGGACCTTTCAGGAAGCAGATAGGTGTGGATAGCAGGAAGGGTGCGGCGGCTCAGACACACTTCCAACAAGGCGTGCACTTACAGGTTCCCTGGAAACTCCACTGATGGCCGCCAGGAAACGGAAACTCCGTTCTGTCAAAAGGCACAGATCGCAGGATTTTAGAGCTCCGGAGGTGGGGTGGGGGTGGGACTCATCATCCGCGGGCTCAGCCCGTTTTACAGAAAAGGAGCAGTTGCCTGTGGGGTGAGTCCTCGCTGCCCTCGCTGCCTCCCTCGGCAGAGCAGTGGTGACAGAACTTCGCGGGGGGGAGGGGGGAGGGCCCGACACCCACAGCCATAGGGGCCTCACACCACCTCCGTAGCGGCCACGCATTCTGTTTCCTGAGCCGCTCAAGTCTGTGAGTTAAAGAACCAGGGTCAAGGAAGCACCCACAACTACCCCAAGCCTGGTGTTTCAAGGAGGCTGCAAAATGTCATGACTGCGTCCCAGTCAAGTGACCTAGGGCGAGTCATTCAACCAAAGGGGCAGATACTTACCTCCTGGGGCCACCCTAGAGCACCATGCTAATTAAGCAAGCAACCAAGTGGATTCCCCTCCTCAGTCCACCTCCAGGGCGGACGTAGAGGGAATCGGGGAGATCAAGAGCCTGCACGAGCCTGGCGGGATTCCGGGACCCCCAGGGAGCAAAGGCCACCGCGACCCCTTCCCGCCCAGCTCCTCACTCACGCCTTCCCAGCAAATTTTCCAGCCCGCCGTGTCCCGCCGGTACTGCAGTAACTTCTCGGCCACCGCCTCGCTAATCTGCGCGGCCAGAACCGGGTCCATTGTGTCGGGAGCTGCGCGCGGATCGGCAGTCGCGAGTGGCGCCGGGGACACTTGGATGCGGAGGCCAGAGAGCCAGAACCCTGCGCGGATCCCGGAGCCCCGCCCCGCCAGCCCCTCCCCTGCCTCCGGATTGGTCCAGATCTTCCTACGGATCCCGCCTCGCTCCGGGATTGGCAGAGGCGGAGGTCGCCTGCCTCGGCTGTGGATCCGTCACAGTCTGGGCTGGTACTGGGCGCGCCCGGCGCCGTCCTGTGGGCTCAGTGGCTTGTGGTGTCCAGTTCCGGCTGGGGCCCTGGAGCCTGGAGATTTTGAGCGGGCCCGTGGTGAAGAGACGGGTGGGCCAGGCCAGAACAGGGGCAATGTCATAAGTTTGCTTAAGGAACGTGCATTTCTGCCCTGCGTGCCAAGAGGCTCATCTAGGCCTGAAGGTGGTGATATTTGCAACAGAAATAATCTTATAGAAATAATCTTGTATTTCTTCCAACACTTAGAAGGGAGGCTGTGGAGGTGGTGGGGGAAGGGACGATGGTGGTACACTTTGAAACCTCCTCTTCTGCCTGCTTAGTGGCTCATGGTGGGTGGCAGCCCGACTTGTCACCACTGAGCCACCAGTGCTCCCTACAGAACCTGGGAAACCCTCGACAGAGCTGCTGCGAGTCAGAATTCACTCGATGGACCGACAATCAATGTTCAGGGAAGCAGCTGTCAAGAAATCAAAAGACAAGTTTCATTCGGTACATCTGCTGCACAAGACTTCTTCGAGTACTGAAAAGCAAGGGTGTTACTTTGAGCACTAAGGTGGCCCTGACCCGAGCCATGGTATGTACAGTGGCCTCCTGTGGATGGAGATAGGGAAGGCTGCAGAGGAATGGCTGCATTTGAAGGCTGGTGCAGCTGGAGAATATTGAAAGTATCTGGGACCACCAGAGTACAGACAGATCTCTCTTGGGTTAAGTGAAGCCAGGATGCGTCCTAGAAATGAGGATGGTGAGTGACATGTTCTCTGGAGAAAGCTGTCCCTGGAAAAAGATGTCATGCTTGGTAAAGCAGAGGGGTAACAAAATGAGGAAGGGCGTCCTGGGAGGGACTGCTACAGAGGCTGCCGAAATGGGATCCATCATGACATCGATTGTGAGGATGGCGCCGGTATTTGTACTGTTGCCTGTTGGGTCATTATGAGTTGGAACCATCTGGATGGCACGTGACAGCGACCTTTCTAGATCCAATTTCACCGCCCGGTGAGTTTGTCAAAAGACATTGCCACGGAGACCCTTTTCAGTCACAGTGACCCAAATAGCGTTCCCAAGGCTGTGAGTCTCTACGGGTGCACACGGCCTCCTTTGGAGCAGCTCAGGAGTTTGGCCTACTGATCTTGCAGCCATCCGCCCAATGGTGCGTCCAAAGCATGATCAGAGCTCCTTACTGCAATGTGGGCATCACTTTCGTCCAAGTTTTCTTTGATAAAGAGAGCTCGTTTCACTTTACTCTCAGCTTTTGGGTCCAGGTACTGGTGTGAGCAGGTATTTTCCCAAATGAAATTCATTCTCAATTCGTTGCGAAACAGGGTCACTAACAAAAATTCTGAATCATGTGTTCTTTTAAAAACAATGGATTATCGCCCAACTATCTCAAACCTTACAGGGATCATGAAACAGCATCAAGGAAGCCATTGAAATGATTATATGTTCTTAATTAAATAGGGGTTCCCTTTATTTTCATAGTGTTTACTTTTATGCTAGCATTTTATGATTTCTTTCAAGTTATAAATATAGATTTGATGATAATAAATTTGTAATTCTATATTTAAGGTATATTGGATTATCCCATTTGTATAATGTTTTCATTTTCTGTATTCTTTCTTTCTTTCTTTTTATTTTCCGTATTCTAAGACAATGCATAGTCTAAAATAGAAGTGATGTGAAAATTTTTATGAAGAACAATAGTAAAATGACCCACTTGAAAAATCGTTGATGCCCACTGACCTATATGATATTCCTCCTTAAACACTAATTAAGAATTGCATACATATTAATAGTTACTTATTTCAAGAAGGCACTATCTATATCTAGATATATAGATGCTCACTCTTCATATATGCTCATTAAATATATCTGCTCACTTTTCACTTAGTTACTGTGGCAGTTACCTGATCTGGTGTCAATTTGAGGATTAAGACTGTAGGGGTGGAGCCTATCCTGTCAATCTGGAGATAGCCAATGAGACTTCAGTGTGGGCATGACTTTCTCCTGAGAATTCTGGGAAATCCAGTCCTTGCTCACCCCCTTGGAGACATTCTACTGACAAAGCTTACTTCCTACAATGCATCCCTGAGGAGAAGCTACATAGATACAACCAGACCTCTGAGGCCAGAGAAGTCACATGGAGACCTCTGCCAGCACTGAGATGCTTCTACTGCTACTGGATACACAAGACTCTGCACCCACTGGCCTGTCACTGTCCTGGTGTCACTGTATGTGCTTTATGAGTCTGAAGAGGACTTTATAGACTGGTACCAGACATAAGGGCTAATATCAGATTTGGGACTTCATCTGGGCTGGGTTGGGATGTTTTCTCAATGTTCACTTCCTTTTGTACATAAACCTCTCCCTTATATACATATGCATGTTTATGAATTTGTTTCTCTGGTCTACCCAGACAAACAGTCACTAATGCTTTGCACTTATGCTTGCCAGCTACTCCCCTGACCACCTTATATATGCATCATTCAATTTAATCTCAGAACATTAAGAATTCCACAAGATTATGAGACAGAGACTATTATCCTCACTTTACAGATTGAGATACTGACAGTCAGTCATGTAGGGTATCTGAAATCATGTAACTAACAATTGGCAGAGCACTGTTATCCCAGGCTTTCTGTTTTCAAAGCTGAAGTTTTTACTCATAATGCTTTGTCACCTGCCACTTCCTACTTGTGCCATGAAATTCTGGTGCTATCTAAAAATATTGAGTATACCATGGATTTCCAGAAGAATGAACAAATCTGTTTTGAAAGAAGTACTGCCAGAATTTCTTCTTAGAAGTAACTATGAGAGGCTTTGTTTTTTCTCCTTCCATTGGACATGGTACAGGAGGAATCAGTCCTCAGAGAAAGATGTCCTGCTTGGTAAAGTAGAGGGTCAGCTGAAGAGGAAGATACTTGTGTTAGTCACGGTTGACTAGAGAAGCAAATTCATAGACACTCATCTGTGTATAAGTAAAAGCTTTTATATCAAAGAGTAATTGTATATTAAGAAAATATCCCAGTCCAAGACACATCAAGTCCATAAGTCTGATATTAGCCTAGATGTCTAATACAAGGCCACAAATTCCTCTTCTGATGCATGCAACATATATCATGATGCTGACTGTAGGAAGATCACAGGCCAGTGGGTGGAAAGTCTTGCAGATGTGGTGACAGTGGAAGCATTTTCACACTGCTGCTCCACCTCCAGGGCTCTGGCTCTCATCAGCACAGCTCAATGTGGCTTGTCAAGAGGAATGTCCCTCAGGGAGACAAGCAGAGAGAGTTTGTGTGGGCCTGGTCTCCGTGAGCTATTCTGTAGTGCTTCCAAATGAGGTCATTAAGTGGTGACAGCCTAAACCCCACCCCTTCACTCTTAATAGTTTCAAGTTGACACCAGATTATTTAACTATCACAAAACAGCTGCAACAATGGTTTCACGTATAGCAGCAGAGGTGAGGACCTGGCAGTTTGGTGTTCTGTTACATAACTACATGAGGGTTTCATGAGTCAGAACTGACTTGACAAGAACTGACAACTCCATCATGAATTCTGCAAGATTTAAAGATAAAGCAATGTAGACTCAGCCACGGTGGCATAGTAGTTAGTGTGGGACTGATTGAGTGCGGGACTGAGGCCCACTGGCTTGGCGGTTCAAATCCAGCAGCAGCTCTGCCAGAGCAAGGCTGGGCCTCCCACTCCTACCAGAGGGTAGTGATGCCCACAAAAACAAAAAAAAAATTAAAAATTAACAAAAAAATAAAGCAATGTGTGCAAATTCTAAATCAAAGGAATACACACACACACACAACTACAGAGCAGGTGGAAAATAAGAAACTTACTGCAGAAGAAAGGAAGGTAGCCTTCAAGTCAATTTAGATAATCTTTCTTGAACCTTCATGGGATTTGTCAATAAGAAAACTCAAGGCCTAACCAAGTATCCTTAGGTTACTATGATAGTTACCAGGTTATTCTTAGCAAGTGATACTGATTCTTTGTATTTAATGCACATATGTGTTCTGAGACCCAAGAGGAGTTAGCTAAGTAGGTGTTTTTAGGAAATATTTTTTAATAATAGTGTGGATCATGCATTTGGATTGTGGTACTGGAGAAGAATATTGAAAGGACAAAGGACTGCTCAAAGGACAGAGGGATCTGTTTTGGAAGAAGAGCAGTTGGAGTGCTTCTTAGAGGCAAGGATGGCAAGACTTTGTCTTATATACTTTGGCAATGATGTCAGAGGAGACCAGTCTTGAAGAGGGACATCTTGCTTGGTAAAGTAGAGAGCCAGTGAAAGAGATGAAGGCCTTTAAGGAGATGGCCTGCAACAATGAGCTCAAGCATAGGAACAATTGTGATGGCAGAGGACCAGGCAGTGTTCCCTTTTGTTATGCATAGAGTTGCTGTGGGTTGAAACTGGCTCCACAGTGCCTCCCAACAGCAGGAGCAGTAACATCATCAAGAACAGTGTGTTCACTGTCCTGTCTTCATTAATACATTGGGAAAAGGACCGAGTTACTTCTCTCTGCTTACCAGTCATTTCTTATGTCATTATTAAAAATCAAAGGAATATAGTGAAACCAGGATAGTGCAGAGGCATTTTAAGAACAAAGGTAGGGCTTGTGGCTTTCTGTTATTGAACCTTTGTTAAGGACTAGGGTTCAGGCAATTGGGCTGAATGGCCAGTTGCCTATGAGGCTTTTGTTTCGAGCCTGTGAGAAGTTGTTCATCAAGATTATAGCTACAGTGAGCAGAAAAATGGACAAAGGTGTTGAGGAGGAAATTAATTCACAAAGGAGACAATGAGTAATCCATATGGAGAAAGATGTAAGGAGTTAAAAAAAAAAGGAGTAATTAAAGTAACCAGGTGTTTGTGTGTGTATTTTTTTTCACCGGATGAGTAAACATTAGATAGTGTGACAATAATAAAGTATTGATGAGGCTGGGAGAAAATCCATCCTCTAGTCCTCTGAAGAGAAGTGTGCTTAGGGTGGATACATTTGATAGAGGCATATGCTTGGATGGTTTATATATAGGCTCACCCAGGACTCTGTTTTCATTCCACACAATGTGGGAACCCTCTTCCTCATTGCTGATCTGGGTTTTCATTTCTTTCCCTATGAATTTTCGATCTTCTCATATTTTCTTTTGGGCAAACATGTTGCTTATGGATTGCCTTCAATGGATTGTTCAAAGGAACTTGGACCTCTCTGGTGTGTTTATTTGATGGGCCTGGCCAGTCAAGGATGCTTCTTAAAAGTTTTTCACTTTGCATACCTTTTCGCCTGAGAAATTTGCTGCAAGGGCAACATTACCTGAAACACCCCCCATTAATTATGTGTATCATTTTAAATTAAGTTTTACTTGTTGTGTACCCAGAAACCCTGTTGCCAAATTTTCCACAGTCCCCGTGTTCAGTCACACCCCATACGGAGTCATGACCCACAATTTTAGGAGCTTTAGTCAAGGAACCCTCTTGGTGCTGTGGGTTAGGCATTGGTTCAAACACATCAGTGGCTCCAAGTGCAGGAGAAAGATGACACTGATGCTTAACTTCACATCTGACAATCGGGAAATCACCATCGACTTGTGGCATGGGTCTTGGGTTTGGCATATTATTTGGCTGGATAAATTTCTCTTTTAGGCAGACTCAGATCCAATTCTGTGGAAATATTGGCACATGATGATGTTTAGATCAATATTTTTTTAGTAGCAATTTCAGTGTCCATCAATAAGAAAATGGGTAAATAGGTGACATAGGTATATGGGCTTTTTATTATTCTTGAATATGGCCTTAAAGGTGAGATTGATTCCAACGTTTCTTTCAGAGATCTCAGAAGCATCACTAGTGACACTGACTGCATGATTTGTGACTGTTAGTTTCCATTGAGTTGGCGCTGATTTGGGGTGACTCCATGAAATACTGCCCGACTCTGTGCCATCTCACAATTGATTGTTTGTATGTTCCAGCCTGTGACGATCATGTGCTTATGTTAATTTCATAATTGAGATGTAGGGGTGGAGTCTAGCCTGTTAATCTGGAGATAGCCATTGAGTAGCCAATGAGGCCTCTGTGAGGCATGGCTTTCTCCTGAGACTTCAGGGAAATCTCGTGATATTTCCCTCATGGAGATGAGAAGCTATCTCCCCAGTTGTTGGGAGTTAGTCTCAGAGACAACAAGCTATGGAGAAGACAAGATGGTAGCATCTGAGGAGCTGGCTGAGCAAGAGGAGAAGCCACATGGTCTTATTCTGATGGGACCAGATCTCTGAAGCTGGAGAAGCCACGTGGAGATCCCTGCCAGTGCTGAATTGCTTCTACTACCACTGAATACTGTTGATGGACCCTGAGCCATGGAAGTAAGGAGCCATGGGAAGACCCCTGATGGCACCAGGACTCTGCACCCACTGGCCTGTGACTTTGTGAGTCGGAAGGAGACTTTGTAGACTGATATCAGGCATATGTGTTAATATTGGACTTATGACTTTGAACTGGACTGGGCTAGGATGCTTTCTCAATGTCCCATTCCTCTTGTATATAAACCTTTTCCTTATATCCATATGCATGTCTGTGGATTTGTTTCTCTAGTTTACCCAGACTAACATACAGACTATTATTGTAGCTATTGTGCCAAACCATCTTGCTAAGGAATTTTCTCATGTTCATTCATCCTCTGCATAGTAACAAGGTGAACTTTTCTAATGATCTCTTTCTTGACCTGTGTACAGTAAGTAAAATAGCATTTACCTTGGTCAAATTAACTCACATAACATTTATGGGTGCTGATCTATAGATATTTAAACATACAATTATAAACAGTGGAGCAACATAACACCATTCTCTTAATTTTGTGAGAAGTATGAAACTTCGAGCAGTGGTCCGAGTGGGCTTTGATGATGTCTGTAAGTTATCTTTCTTGTTAGTAATAATAAAATGGTGGCTAGCTAGAAATACATTTCAGTAGTTGTTGGCACTGGTAAAAGGGATATGGATGCTTGCTGGTGACACTATCATTATTGTTTAAATTATCCTCTAGCTTATTATTTCCTCTAAAGACATATCCCAATTCAAGCTATCAGACTGTACTTGAGTTATACTGCTCCTTGAAAAGTAATTGTGTCTTCAACAAATAGTGCTGGAAAAGTTTGATATCCATCTGCAGAAGAATGAAAGAGCACCCAACCTCACCCCATTCACAAAAATGAACTCAAGAAGGAACAGAGACCTAAATGTAAACTCCAGAATTATCAGGATCATCAATGGGGAAATTAGGACAAACTTAATGGCCTTACTGCGGGGCATACACACTGCCAAAGACAGTAAATGAAGCACACACAGTGAAAGACAAAATAGATGACTGGGACTTATTAAAAAAATTGGGATCTATTTAAAATAAAACACTTTTGCACATCGAAAGACTTCAAAAGAATCAAACAAGAGTCCACGGATTAGGAAAACAATTTCAGCAATGATCTAATGGGACAAAGGACAATTTATTAAAATCAAAAGAATTCTGCAATACTTAGGCAAAAACAAAACCCCACAACTAACCCATTTTAAAGGTGGGCAAAGGATGTGAATAGACAACCCACAAAAGTTTTAAATACTTCCTGCTTTCTTTTCAATTGAGACTTTTCTCCTTTTTATTTTGTGTTTATTGTTAGCTTCTTTGTTTCTTTCTGTTTTTCTATGCTTTTCAGTTGATGAAATCTGGGGTGAGTAGATCTGTAGAGACTGCAGCTGGATTAATGGTTTCTTGTGGGTATGGAGGGGAGGTGGGGGTGAAATGGGGAGTTAATAACAATGAGTACAAGAAGGAAGAAAATGTTCTAAATTGATTGTCTAATGATTGTACAACTCTTTTTAATATGCTTGAACTATTCAATTTTACTATATGTGGATCATATCCCAAAAGAAAAAGTATTTGTGAGTTATCTGTGTCCTTGGGAATACTACAGGGCCTGCTTGTCCACTTACCCTCATGGAATGCCTTCCTACTCCACACAGACAGAGGCACTTCCTTGCATGCCCAGGGGCAGAGCCAATCTTTTCCAAAAGACATTTCAATATCCCAGGGGGTTGAGACCACAAGTCCAGACCAACTGTATAGGTGAAAAAACCCTTTTCATGGTACTCTCTGGGCCCATCTGGTCCAAGAGTACATTCTCACGAGTAACTCATTTAGCAAACTACAACCTCCTTCATCTGCCATGGTAAAAAGTCTGAGAACCTGTCCTCTCTTTTTTATTAATTGGAAACAGGTTGTTTTCTAGGTGTGCTCCTATCATGGCATTGCTAAGGAACTCTTCTTCCTGGTTAGACTAGGCTGTCTATCTCAGCATACAATCATAGGATCATTTCATTTATGATTCACTTATTAACTCAGTTCATTCATTTATGCAACTACCCAGTCACATCCCACAAATATTTATTGAGTATATAAAGTAGGTAAACATCTGAGTTGGCGCTCCAGTTTCCCACCCCATTGGGGTATGTGCCCTGTATAAGTCACTGAATGTGCTTGGATTTGAGAATATGGTGTTTAATTCACATCAGATGGCAAACCTAGAAGGACTTGTTGATGGAATTAAGAGTCCCCAATAAGTTAACCTTGAGCTCACTAAGAGGGCAGTCTTGACAAAGGAGATAGCTCCTTTAAAAGAAGGCCCAAGCCTCCTCTGAAAAATAATAAAGACTTGAGGTTAGAAGTGAGATTCTCTGTCTGGCCTTGAAGAAGCAAGAAGCCATGTTCGGTAGGGGACCATGAGGCAGGGGGAATGTGAGTACCTGATAGTACTTGAATGGAGGTAAGGTGGAGTCCAGCCTGTCAATCAGGTGGTAACCTAATGATACTTCCTGGGAGGTGTGACTTTTTTTAATGAGAGACCCTGGTGAGTGCTTAGTTTCATGATCTCCTGTTGCATCAACTGTGGATCCCAAGATTCACAGTGGACTGACTGCCCATAGTGTATTCATTCTGCTGACTTTGGGCTCATATTTCCTCTGCTTTCTGACACACACACACACACACACACACACACACACACACTGCTTTGTCATTCTGTTTCCTGTTCATTGGCTTCCATGAGTTACAAGAAATCTGACTTGAACTGGACTGGACTTAATCTATTTCTACAACTATGTGAGCTATTTCTGGATATACAGAACACCTACATATAGAAATACCTACACATCTCATAGGCTTTGGTTCTCTAGAGAACCCAGCCTAACACAGAGGCCTCCTCTATAACTGAGGGCCTCAGTCCTGCAACCAGCAGGAAATGGATTCTGCCTATAACCACAGGAGCTTGGAAGAGGCGCTCCAGCCTCAGATGAGATGCTAGCCCCAGCTACCGCTGTGAGCGAAATCTAGTAAGACCCAGAGAACCCAGCCACGCTGTGCCTAAGCTCCTGATCCATCAAAATTGCTAGCTAGTAGATGTATTGTTTTACGTTACCACATTCCTTAAGTAGAATAGAAAGCTGGGGGCTTGGAAGGCAGAGAGGGATGAAAAATAGCTCTTCTTCTAAAGGCACTCACAGTGGGGCAAAGGAGGTAGGGAAACAAGCAGATACAGTTCAGACGGTCAGGGGAGTTTGAAAAGGAGCACACTGCTCATTAGGCATGGCAGGGTGAACACATACTGTCACCTGAATCCTAGCCTCGTGTTGGCCACAGGAGCAAAATGACATCAGCGCATCGAGATGGAGATGATGCAAGGGGAGAGTCCTACTTCCAGGGGAAGCTGGATGGTGGAGGGAGACGTGACACAGATGTTAGAAAGCAGAACTTTCGCCCCTCACTAAGGAAAGCTCAAAAACAGCTTATTTGGGCTATCGCTCCACCCCCACCTTGCCAAGACTCACAGACCAGAGATGAATGCATAAAGGAGTTAAGTATAGGGATTGGTTGAAAGTTGACGTAACCCTATTTTTATCCTTGGATTGGAGACGTTCTGGAGGTTTATTTCACAATGAGATCCAACCATTGATATGCTAGCATTACCACAAGGCAGAGATGTCAAATTGGAAATGTGGAAGGGAGTGATTGGAAGCGTATCCCCAAACTTCTAAGTGTAGTCAGAACGGTAGCTGCCATCCACTCATGAGTTAAAAATGTGCTGGCAAGCCAGATTCCCACCCACCTGGAGAGAGATCAGAGGATTCTTTCTAGGAGAAAAGGCAAGTTGCTCCTTCCTGACCTCCTTGGGAAATAGAAGGGCTCTGCACTGCACATCTCTCTCCCACCATGATGGCCAGTAGCTGACAAGGCCCACCAAAGAAGCCAACATTATAGAGTTTCACTCTTGAAAGTGAGCAGAGCGTCAAGGCATCAACATTATTTATTTACTTATGTTGTTCTTCTTCCCCCTCCCCCATTTTCTTTTTTTAAATTAAATTTTATTAGGGGGTTCTTACAAATCTTATCGCAATCCATCATTCAATTGTATGAAACACACTTGTACATATTGTGGTAATTATATAATCATTTATCAATTTGAGAGGATTAAGAGTTAAAGGGTGGAGTCTTGCCTGTTAATCAGGTCATAGCCAAGGTGGTCTCTGTGTGGGAATGGCCTTCTCCTGAGAATCCTATAGTCCTCCATGTAGGCAGAAGACACTCTCTCTCTGCTGATTTTCTGAGAGACATTGCAGCTGACAAGACACATGAAACTACTCTATTGTCCTGAGCTGGAGGAGCCATGTGGAGACTCCTGCCAGCGCTGAGATGCTTACATTGCTACTGACTCTGCAAGACTTCTCACCCACTAGCCTGTAATCTTCCTGCATTCGGCATCATTGCACATGTTCCATGACTGAAGAAGACTTTATAGATTGGTATTGGACGTGTTGGATAATATTGGACATATGGACTTGATCTGAACTCGACTGGGATATTTTCTCAATACTCAATTTCTCTTGTATATAAAGCTCTTTCTTATAAACATGTGTCTGTGAATTTGTTTCTCAGGTCTATCCAGACCTGAGAACCAACACATATGTTGCCATCAACATTTCCAAAACATTTTCTTTCTATTTGAGGCCTTGGTATCAGCTCCTATTTTTTTTCCTTTTCCCACCCCACCCTCCCACCCTTGTGAATCTTTGATCAATTATATACTATTGCTGTTACTTTGTGTCTTAGACTATTTTCTCCCTTCATCTACATTTCTGTTATTCATCCTATACACAACCTTATGATAGGTTCCACCTTCCCCGCCCCCTTCAGACCCCATCATTTTCCTACCCTCATGATATCATGACTGTTCGTGAGTTTTATCTGTGCTGAATTCCATGTGTTGAAAGTTCTTATCTATATCAGTGTGTGTATTCCAGTCTATCCAGATTTGTAAGGTAGAACTGGTCATGGTAGTGGGAGGGAGAAAGCATGTACGAACTAGAGGAATGATGTGTGTTTCCTCAGTGCTGTGCTGCACCTGGTTGAATTGTCTCTTCCTTGTAATCCTTCTGTGGGGAGATGTCCAATTGTCTACAGGTGGGCTTTGAGTCTCCACTCCAACTCCCTTCATTCACATTGATATAATTGTTTTTTTTTAAATCTTTTGATGCCTGATACTTGATCCTATCAACACCTCATGATCACACAGGCTGGTGTGCTTCTTCCATGTGGGCTTATTTGTTTCCCTGCTAGACTGTGGCTTGTTTAACAAAAAGCCCTTAAGACCCCAGACACTATGTCTTTTGATAGCCAGCTACCAATCACTTTCTTTACCACATTTGCTTATGCATTCTTTTTGTCTTCAGTGATTGTGTTGGGAAGGTGAGTAACAAAGACTGCCAAATTATTAAAAACAAAGTGTTCTTGTATTTAGGGAGGTCTTGAGTAAAAACCTAAAGTCCATCTGTTCTCTTAATATTTAACATATAATATATAAATACATTGACCTCTATCCCTTGTTATAAACATACAATATATTATAATAATAGAGATAATAATTTATATATAATAACATGTAAAATATAATATAATGTATACATGTTTATAGCTATACCTCTATACATAGCTTTTGCTTCTACTTCTTGCCTCTAGTTCATTTCTTCTTCCTCTTGTCCACTATCACTTTCACCCTCCACTCGGTTCTCAGTAATTCATCTTGGATGTATTGCACTTCATCAAACCCTACCAAGCCTCCTCACCATCAATTTTAGATCTCTTCTTGGTCCCTCATCCTTGAGTTTGTTGTCTAGGTTGTTGTTCTTGAGACCATACAGTGGAGCACATATCAGCTCAAGAATATTTAATTGCACAGGCAAGGACGTTGGTTGTCTTCTTCATGTTGTGCAGCCATTCTTGTCCTTCTTGTGCAGGGTGTTCCTTCCTCATTCTCATAAACTCCTTGCCACCTAATCTTTCTATCTATTCCTTCAAGGTGCTATTGTCCATGTGATCACATCTGAACTGTTCTTTAGAAGAGCACAGGAAGGCAGAAATTCTTTCTTAAAGAAAGACTAATTGTTGATTGGTTTCAAGAAGATTTCCGGGACGCACTTGGCTTCAGGTTTAGCCAAAGCATCTGAAGAAAACCTCTAACACAAAACAGACCCAAACAAACAAAAGTAAGGATAGGGGTGGGGAGAGAAACTTGTATCAAAGAGAAACCTTGTAGGAAGCAGAAGAAAACTTCAGATGCAAAGCTAACTACAATTAATATCATCAGAGAAATAAGAGATGATATTGTATTCTTGGAAGAAGAGTTTGTGGCAGTGGCAGTGAAGCAGTAGCTAAAGGCAGTGTAAGGTGTGATCATGCTCAAGAACAGCTTAAAATGCTGTGACCAACAAATGAGACTCTGTATGAAAGACATAGTAGAGAGACACAGAAAGACAGGGAGGTGGGAGGGGTCCATATAGATGTGTGATCTAGAAGGAACTCTTTGGTAATGAGTAAGATGCAATCGAAGGCCAAACCTGAAGCCATAGAGACTCCTTAGAAGAGTGGGATGCCATTGTGGAAAGAAAGAGCAAAAGTCTGACCAGAAGCAGCTAAAAGTCATTGAGGGTGTTGAAACATAGGATTTGTGAGATGCTCCAGAGTTGATTTTAATGATTGATGTAGTAGGGTGGTGGAGGATGGTGGATAACTGACTTAGGCCCAAGGTGTCAAGCTTGGATGACTCAGTGAATGGTGGTGCTGTCTATGGAGTTATGGGCACAAATATAATGGTATTGGTGCAATAAGTGGATTTAAGGGCAAGAGTAGTCTTCAACTCCATCTAGAAAGCATACCTCCCAGATATAGTGTGTTCGCCTGAGTAGACTAGAGAAATAAATTAATAAACACATGTATGCATATAAGGGAGAGGTTTGTATACAAGAGCAATTGAACATTGAGAAACAATTCCCAACCCAGTCCAGTCCAAGGTCATAAATCTGATATTAGCCCATATGTCCATTACCAATCTATAAGTTCTCTTCGGACTCATGGAGCACATGAATGATGCCAAATGCAAAATGACCACAAGTCAGTGAGTAGAAATTCTTTGGGTCCAGTGGTGTCGTAAGCATTTCGGCACTGGCAGGAGCCTCCACATGGCTTCTCTAGGTCCAGGTTTCTGGCCATACCAGAGTTGGTTCATGTGGCTTCTTCTCAGGGATCTCACAGGGAGATAGCCTTGTTACTCGTGTGTCTCCAAGGAAGTAAACAGTGAGTCTCTCACCTCAAAGGGAGGAAATACAGTCAGATTTCCCAGAATTCTCAGGAGAAAGCCATGCCCCCACAGGGATTTCATTGGCTATCTCCATATTGACAGGCTAGACTCCACCCCCTACACTCTTTATCCTCAGATTCCGTGACTGCCACATGTAGTAATATTACAAGTGAGTAATATTACTTAATGCTGATTTATTATTTAGAAATGCTTTCTCTGTCACAAGCTGTCACTGAACAAAACAGTGGTGGAATTTATTTTTGTAGGCTTAACTTTAAATTAGAATTTTTTTCTTAAACTTTACATTGCAGTTTTGGTGAAAGTATAACACAGCAAACTAGTTTTTCCATTCAACAATCTACACACATTTTGTTTCATGATATCGGTTGTGACTCCTCAGTGTAATGGCATGCTTCCCACTTCCTCTCTGGGTTCCCCATTTCTTTCCCCCCTTCTTTCCAGCATGTTGAGGTTTTTTGGGGGGTGTGTGTTAATATGCATTTTGTGTCTTGGATGCCTGATTGTACTAAAGGGAACATTCCTCCTACCTTGTGCTATTTATTCATTATATAGACCTATCTTTTGTTTCTGAGAAAGTCAAGGCTTTCTGCTCCTGGAAGGAGTTATAGAAAGGCACCATCTTCTGGTCTCAGATGGTAAAGACCATGGCTTACACAGTCCATTGGTCCTTTGGATTAATTGTTTGTTTGTTTTACTCATTGATTATTTTCACCCTTCCTTGAGACTAGGGGACACCAACAGTGAGTGTTGCTAACTAATACCCCAGTTGTTACTCACCAAAATAGGCTGTAGAGAATTGACTTTGTGGAGTCCATGATGCCAATTGACCTAGATATTCTTTGAGACGTGGTCTAAAGTCCTTAAGTCTCATTCCCTGCGTTTGGTTATGTCTAAGATGTTTTAGAACATGGACCCTCTGTCTATTCTACAATAACTTTGACTAAATTCAACACATACAAATACATACACAGAAATATACTCTGGCATAGAAATATACTCAGGACCCTTGAAGGTGCTCCTATTTGCTTTCTCATATGTGTTCAACTTGTGTCTATTCACAGATGCTTATTACAATGATTGCAAAAATATGTACACAACTGTATGACCCTTTGTTGTCTTTTCATGCTGTGTTCCTTCCAGGGATTCTGTTTGCCATCGATTGCTTGGTGTTGCCCTTCCCCTTAGTATAGTTGGCTTTACCCTTCACCTACATCACTTGTAGTGTTCTGAAAGGCGTTAGTCTTCATGGCAGTCTTCACTTTCCACCTAAAATAACAGAAAAGCCTAGAAGGCAAATCTAAGGTTCCATGTAGGAGAACTTTGAAAGAAAGGCCTAATGGTCTTATTTTTACTACCATTGAGCCGATGCCAATTCATAGAGTCCAGAGTAGAACTACCCCTGTAGGTTCCCGAGGCTGTATCTCTTTATGGGAATACAAACCTCTTCTTTCTCCTCTGGAATGACTGGTGGTTTCAAACTGCCTATTTTATAGGCAATAGTCCACCACATAACCACTCCCAAAGGACGGAGTTCCTTGACAATTGAAGTCCATATTTGGGCATCACTAAAACAAAGGGGTATGTGTGGATATCTTCAGCCCTTTTCTTCAGGGAAGTGACAACATCTTTTTTGATGCTTTCTGACTCTTTGGGTCTATTGCCTCTCTAAGTCTGGACCTTGAGATGAGAATGGATCTGATTAGTCTGCTCTGTAAAAGGAAGATCTTCCCAACAGGGATATTAAAATGCAGAGTGGAGGGTTTTTGATTCAGGAATCTCTAGGTTTCCATCCTACTCAGGAAATGTGAGATCTTGGGGATATTATCTAGTGTAATTATACCTCAGTTTTCTCACTTATACAAAAGGGACAATGGATAATGATATCCATCTCATGTAGCTGTTGAGAAGGTTGGATGGAATGATACATGTGAAAACACTGTGGTCATTGCTTCTAGTTTGCATCCTCTGATAACACCACACTTCCCCAGTCTCAACGGTCCATTCCTTGTAAGGAACTGTTCTTTCTCAGCATATAGTCCCTAATGTTCTCAAGAGATGGCAATCACAACATTCTCCTTCATTGACAGCAGGCATAGTTCTACAACACAGCAGGTTAACTGCAGTTCCCCTGCCCAACCCCGCTCTCAACCCTGTCTCCATGATTGGGTCAAACAGTGGGTATGTGGTCCAAGCCAGACCAATTGTAGACCTTCTCCAGGATATGTAGGGTATATATATATATATATATATATATATATATATATATATGACAACTCTGCTCTTCTTTTGGGTTCAAGGGCTGGGTGGTGGAACCTGGCATTGTTAATGACTAGACAGTCCTCCTTCACCACCTGGAAGAAGCCTGTGGACAGTAGGATAAACAGAGATCCATAAACCCAGAGATAGAGGCAAGAGGACCAGACAGAATGCTGAGGATTTAGCCAACTAGGCTCCAGTTGAGCTTGGGCCAAGTGTGACTCCTCATCTTTCCCAGTTAACCGAGCCAATCAATTCCCTTAGAGCTTTCATTTCTTCCAACTAAGAAATTCTGGTTAATTAATATTTACATAGAAGCCAATAAACAGAATACAGCCAGCACGCCATAAATTTCTGTGAACCTCTATTATGGCTAAACTACAGATTCAGAAGAATGAAGGGTAGCAAAGTCCTTAAGAGCAGCTACTTAACTTCGTGTCACATCATAAGGAGAGCTGGGTGCCTTACATCGAAAGACTATGTGGCAATACACTCAGTTCTCTGACTGGTCGGTCGGGTTAGGCCTCAGAGATCTAGATGAGAGATCAGGCTTGCCTGCAATCTTCGGCCAGGCCAACCATAGACTAAGGTCTGGCGTGTTCTTTAAATAGTGATGGTCTAGTGGGAGAGAATGCAGCCATGGGCTGGACAACACTCATGTGTGGCTGCTCTACAGGAGGCACTTGTCACTGTGTTAGTTTCTGGATCCCAGCCAGCAGCTGGCACGACAGAATGGACTCTACATCATCTGCACCAGCCACGTTTCCTCATCTCTTTCCAGAAGGGGAGGGGCCATTTTACCGAATGGGTTTTAGATGCCCTTGCTGTCACCGGCACTCCCATAGGGGAGCGGCTTCCTGTGTGAACGGGATACCAGAGGAAGCCCCCTAAACATTGGAACAAATCAGGTAATTCAGGTCTGTGGTCAGCTCCTGTCCAGATTTGGCCTTCCTCCTGCCAAGTTGGCCCACAGGCCTGGGGTTCTGGGCGTGGCTGTGGATGACTTGCAGATATTGGTCAGTGCTGCTGTTCTGCTGCTCACTATTAGATGCTGCTGACGTGGAATCAGATTCTGTGAGAGGTGGCTCAAATTTGGGCTTTGCTCTGGACTTCAGAGGGGGCTGTGGGTGCTGGACATACCGAGAGCGGGGCTTTTTACGTACATACACTGGACGGTCCAGTTGATCCTCAAAACCATCATTCCAAGAGTGGCAATGCTTCCTTCGCTGGTCCTCAGGTGCTAGGCTCTGACCCACCGGCTGGTCACCAACATAAAAATGAGGAGCCCAGTGGAGGTCTGTAAGGGAGCATGGATGGAAAGACTGCCTGGTCAAATCTCTCCCAAGGATCTCCTCCTCATCACTCAGTGGTGGAGATGGACTCCGTTGGGGGGTCTGGGGCACATAGCGTCTGGTGTTCCTGGGGTATAACGCCACAATGTCACCTGATGAATTGATCTTGAAATGCCGTTCTGGCCAGAAGGTTGGTTGGGATTTTTTGTGAGCGTCCTGTTCATTGATGAGATAGTATCTGGGGGCCTGTGGCCTGTGTCCACGAGCCACTAACACGGAGGCCCCTCGTCTGGGGGAAGGAGGGTTGCCGTGCTGAACGTCTTTTTGGAAAAGAGATTCTGAGTAAACATCTTCCAGTTGCTTCTTAAATGTCACAGGTGTGCAAGATCTGCTCTTGGAAATGTCACCTGTGCTTGCACTTGGGCCATATAGGTACCTGTTAAGACAGAGGTAAATAACACCAGGCTTACAGACATTTCCTATATTCCGATCTCTAGAAACATCTAACTGAAATGTTAATGAAAAGGCATAATTTCTTTTAAAAAAACCACTTATTTCATTTAAAAACAACATAACTACACACTCCTAACTCATACAAAAATATGTGATACTATATAGCTGTATAAAGTTTAAAATATTACACAACATTTGAGATAGTGGGTTTGATGTATGATAAGGGTCTCTTGGTTCAGTCAGTATGACAATCTCTGTTGCATTATTTGTCCTTATATTTGATGATACCTTTCTAGGAATATTTTGACTATAATTTCATTTATTATTGAAGTAATGCTTTCACAAATGAAACAGATTTAATGGGATTAATACTCAAATATGTCCACATACACAAATTGGCACCTCTCTGTAGAGACAAGGATACCATCAGAGAATGTTGAGGTTAGAAGACTTAGCAGAAAATGAAATTGGATCTATATTTATCTCATTAAATGCATAAAAGTCAGTATAGATGATAGTAGGTAAATTTAAATGATTTCAGTAATTTTCACTGAGGAAATCAAAAGGCCTCAAAATGGCCCATCTCATAAACCTTGAGTTAAGAAGCTATGGACTAGTAGTGCATGCTAGGACAGCAAGCAGTCTCTTTTGTAATTTTTTCAAATCAGATTCCAAAATTGCTATGGGTTGAATAGTCCCCTCTCCCCACCTGGAAATGTTCATCAGAATCCTAATCCTTATATTAGTAGCTGTAATCTGACATAGGCGTAAATGTTTCTTTGTAATGTGGTCATAGACTACTATGTAAGCCAGTCATATTTGAGATGTAAAAGGATCCAATTGGGAAAAGAAGAAAGCAGGACAGATGGGGAAGAGAAATGATACACCACATGAAGATCTCCAAGGAACTTAGAAAAAGCAGTGGTAAAGAGATGATAGATCGATCTAGATTGATAGGTAGGTAGGTAAGTAGATAGATAGACAGACTTCCCCTAGATCTGGTGTCCAGAATCTAAACATCTGGCCTCCTAAACTGTGAGAAAATCCATTTCTGTTTGACAAACCCACCCACTTGTGATCTTTCTCTCAGAGCATCACTAAGAAGTTAAGGCTTAGTGAATTGTTAGTGGATGCTCTATGGGTTGTGTGCATAGATCCATTTGGGGGAACTGAGTTAAACAGACTTCTTTACTGTAGGGATTCTTGGAATCCTTAAAAGGATGTGCCTGGAGACTCTCCAAAAAGAGGGTAGGCTCAGGGGCGCGTGGCTAATATATTTGATCACGGAGGGCTCTCGCTGCCCACAAGCACAGAGTGAGTCTAATGTTTGGGTGGCGCAAATTGGAAACCTCCCTCCCTCTCTTCCCTGCTAAGTCATGGTCCAGCCTTCTGGGTACTTCCACTGAGTTTCCACTGAGTATAGCAATAAATCATTGGGAAATTATTCATAAAGACAAGCATCAGAGAATCACAGGGCCCATGTAGGAATGTTTGGATCTCTTCTTGAAAGAGCCCACTGAGAGGTGAAGACAGCTCTGCCATCTTCTGTGAACAGCTCCGATTTTTTGGTCCATCCATGTGGGAGGACTGTGGATTCTTTGCTTGTTTAGTTTTGGTTTCAAAAATTCCCCAAAGCCAAGAACCACAAACCTCCTGTTTCACCCACATGATTTTCAGTGTGTTACATAAAACAAACAAACACACTGCCATCCCATTGGTCCCCAGGCATCGGGACCTTCCAGGACGGGGTAGAAGTGCTCCTGTGAGGTTCTGAGACTGTGTGAGACTTCTCATGGAGTGGGAAGAACTCTCTTGCACCTGAAGAGCAGCTGGTGGTTTCAGGCTGCTGAGCTTGCAGTTGGCACCCAGATGAGTAACCATCATACTACCAGGGCTCTGATCTCAATTGGATTCCCCATAAGAATTGGAGTCAGTGCTGGTCTGTGTCCTCCATCCTTCTAAATGCTCTGCCTCCTTGAAAGGAGTGACAGATGCCGCTGTTTTCTTCTTCTTATCCCTATGCCAGACCGAAACAGTTGACCCCATTGCCCAAGCCACAATGACCTTGCTAATAGATGACCAGCCTGGAATGAAAACATGAAAGGTGTTGCTAATAAGATGGCCAGTTTAGGTCAATACGACAGAGCTTAGAAGCAAAAGATTAGATAATCAAAGAGGTATTTTCCTTTTCTTACACTGTAGGTGGAAAAAGAATGGATGAGTCTGAATAATGGTGTTGGTGAAGAATCACATTCTACTGGAAGACAGAAAAATCTATTTTGGAAATAGTCTAGCAAGCATGCTCTTTTAGAGGTAAGCACGGGAAGACTGTCCATGTCCTTTGGACACCTTATTAAGGAGGAGCCAGTCCTTGGAGAATGGCATCATATTTAGTAAAGGGTCAGTGGAAATGAGGTAGACAGGATGGATTGATTGGCTGCAACAATGGGCTCAGACATAACAATTTAGAGACTAGCACAGGACCAGGCAGGGTTTTGTACTGTTGTGCACAGGGTTGCTATAAATTGGAACCACCCCAAGGGTCCCGAACAGCAATAATACCTTAGGTTAGTAGGAGGATTTGCTGGTGGGCTATATGGTAGAGAGAGCATCAGGAAGCATCTGTCTTGTTCGACACATTTTTTCTCCTTGTCGCTAGATGCTGTCGACTGATTCTGACCCGTCGTGACCACCCATGGCAGAATAGAACTGCTTAGGTCTCCAAATCTCCAAAGATATTTTGCTTACGTAAACATCTCTGGCTTTGAGGCACCACTGGCATCATATCATGCTCAAGGCAGGCAGGTTTCGAGCTGTGTTGCATTTCAGCCTTACCTGTGAGGGTTGTGTTCCTGCCTGGGTTTGGAGATACCAGGAAGAGACGAGCCGAGACTTCTGTGCCCTGTCCAGGGACTCTGGGGCCTGGGTTGTGCAACTGTCTCTATCCTGCTACTGTTGCTACTCGGAGAATCTAAATTGACCATGTTGCCATTGTTTTGGAGGGAGGTTTCGTGAGCAGAGGACGGGTGATTGCCTCTGTCGCTGTCCTTGGGAAGTCTCTTGATGCTTTCTTCCTGGGTCTGGATTCGGGCTGCAGGTGGAGGGAAAACTCATGAGAAGACCAGTTTTAAAAATATGACACCCTCAGGTGAGTCAGGCTGGAGAGGCGAGCCTACACAAAATTGTGCAATCCTGCTAAGATGCCTACTTCTCAATCTTGGAAGAAGTCACAATTCCAATCACTTCATCCCAGAATTTTGAGGCTGAAAGGAGCTGTAAAACTAAACAAAAACAAACCCCAAACCCAAATCCACTGTTGTCAAGACAGCTTCAACTCATGGTGACCCCATGTGCGGTGGAGTGCAACTGTCCCCTCTAGTCTTTTCCCTTTAAACCATTTTACTGACCCATCATCCACATACCACACAATTCAATCACATCAGAAAGAGTTTTACGTATCATGACCACATGACCACAGTCCACTGTGGGATTGACTGCACTTTTCACAGAAGAATACTGTTGGAATTTTTGTTGAGGCACCCCTGGGTGGATCTGAATCACCAATCTTTGCATACGAATCAAGTGGCAAACATTCTGCATCACCCAGTTATTTGGGAGGAACCATGACCAAAACAAGCTCGCTGCCACTGAGTTGATTATGATTCATAGCGATCTTATCAGCGGTTTACAAGGCAGTTAGTCTCTGTGGGAGCAGATCGGCTCATCTTTGATCTTTGGCCAGGGCTATGAACCAAAACAAACTCACTGCCAGTACTGGGTCCTAGACACCTTCCATGACAGAGTAGAACTCTCCATGTGGGATTCGAAGGCTGTAAACCTGTGAAGGAATCGAGAGCCCCATCTTTCTCTTGAGGAGCTGCTAGTAGTTTCAAATTCCCGAACTTGTGATTGACAGCCCAATGCAAAACCGCGATAGCACCGGGACTCCCACATGGAATCAAAGGAATGCAAAGCCAGCATGGTACACCTTCTGAGAGCTCCCTGGTGACATAGCAGGGTGTGCAACAGCTTCAGAGCTCCAGTTCTTTGCCAAATAGGTCACATTCAGCTTCCTTTGCCAATCGTGACTTTTTTGGGAAACAGTCGAGGTCTCATTCTGCAAACATACTGCGGTTTGGATGTGAGAAAATGAACAATGCTATTGCATATCTAGAGGACATCTACATTAACCCAGGTTTCAAAGGGTGAAGCCTGAGCAAAGCCTAATTATGCCCAATTAGCAAGTAGTATTTGATAATGAGAGTGGGTTTTAGCAAGAGCCAAAGGTCCGGACGGTTGTAATTTTCATTTATTGGCTTCTCTCTAAGAAGCTAAGTGGAAAAAGCATGACCTGTAGGCCCCATGGTTCTTACTCAAGTGATAGTTCCTGGGAGGATAATAGGTCCCTTGCAATTAGCTTAATGCACACACAGTATTCCACGCAAGGCCTCCTTTCATCCCAACCTGTTTCCTCTGGACAGAGTTGAAACTGCACTGCTTAGGCATTTAGTCCCTCTGCCTACAGCCAATAGGTGGATTCCAACAGTGACCTCATGTCGGGTTTCTTTATGGGAGCAGACAGGCTCAGCTTTCTCTCAAAGAGAAGTTGGTGGGTTTGTATCAAACACCTTGTGGTTAGCAGTCCAGTGTTTACCAGACAGCGACTCTGAGAGTCCTTAGGTACTTAGTCCTGCATATGAAATGGCTATATTTTTAAATGGAGATCAAGTTATTTTGTTTTGTTTTGTGGCCTCTGGTAGTTGGAGTAGGAGGCCCAGACTTGGTCCTGCCGAGCTGCTGCTGGATTTGAACCGCCAAGCCCGTGGGCCCCAGTCCCGCACACAACCACTATGCCACCGAGGCTCAACCCTGAGATCAAGTTATTAATGGAGTTTTAGCTCAGGTATATCTCACCATGGGTCCAATGGGTCCCCATCCTGTCATTATTTTCCCAGTTCCAGAATGCATCATTGGAATAGATGTACTTTGTAACTGGTGGAATGTCTATATTGGATCCCCAAAATGTGGAAGAAGGGTTATTATCATATAACAGGCCAAAGGAACATGATTACAACTGCTGTTCCCTAGAAACAACAAAAGCAACATCACATTCCTGGAGGGATTGCAGAGATGAGTGCCACCATCAAAGGCTTGAAGGATGCAGTGATGGTGATTCCTATCACATCCCCATTCAACTCACCTATTTGGCTTGTACCCAAACCAGATGGATCTTGGAGAATACAGTGGATTATCATAAATTTAACCAGGCAGTGACTCCAATTGTAGCGATTGTTCCAGAGTTCATTGCTTGATCAAATTAATATTTCTCCTGGTACCTAGAATGCAGCTATTGATCCGGCTAAGGCCTTTTCAATACCCATTACAAAGGACCACCAGAAGCAGTTTGACTTCAGCTGGCAGGAGCAACAAGACACTTTCACAATTCTCCCTCAGGGGGTGCATCATTTTTTCCCTCTCTGTACCAAAATTTAATCCAAAGGGAAGGTGGTTGTCTTTTTCTTCCACAGAATGTTACACTGGTCCATTATATTGATGTCATCATGATGATTGGACCCACTGAGGAAGCTGTACCAAAGACAGCAGAGTCATTGGTACTGCATCTGCATTCAAGGGGGGGGGGGGAAATCAACCCAGTGAAGATTCAGTAACATTTCTAGAGGTCTAGTGGTGTGGGGCATGTCAAGATATAGTAAGGATTATAAAGTAAAGGATAGGCTATTGCATCTGGTCCCCTAACAACTAAACAGGAGGCACAAAACCAAGTGGGCCCTTTCAGATTTTGGAGACAATATACCCCTCCTTTGGGTGTGTTACTCTGACCATACATCACATGACACAAAAGGCTGCCAGTTTTGAGTGAGACTCAGAACAAGAAAAGGCTCTACAATAGTCCACTATGCAAGCCGCTTTGCCATTAGGACCATCGGCTCCAGCTGACCCAATGGTGCTAGAGGTGTCAGGTGCAGATAGAGAGGCAGTGTGGAGTGATTGGCAGGCCCCTATTGGCAAATCACAGTGTCGACCCTTGGGATTTGGGAGTAAAGTTTTGCCATCCTCTGCTGATAGCTACACCACTTTTGAAAAACAGCTACTGGCCTTAACTGAATGCCTTACAAAGCCACCGTGAGGCCTGAGCTGCCCATATGAAATAGGTATTTTCTGAGCCACAGTCATACAGTTGGACATGCACAACAACCCTCCATCATGAAACAGAAATGGTATATACAAAATCAGGCTAGAGCGCCGACATGAAGGTGCAAGTAAGCTCCGTGCAGAAGTGGTCCAAATGCTTACAGTGTCCCCTCTTGTCACAGTACCATCCTTCTCCAAGTTTGCACCTAGAGCCTTCAAGGGAGTTCCTTATGGTAAGTTGACTGAAGAACAGAAAATGCATGCATGGCTTACTGATGACTCTGCATTATACGCAGTGCCATTTGTAAGTGGACAGCAGCAGCATTACAGCCCCTTTTGGGAATCTCCTTGAACTTCAGGACAGAGGTGAAGGGAAATCCTTCCAATGGACAGAACTTTGAGCAATTTACTTTGCCACTCAGTTTGCCCGGAAGAAGAAAAGGCCAAAAGTGCTGTGTTATTGTAAGTATATTAATGGACTGTGGATAATGGCTTTGCTGGATGGTCAGGGAATTGGAAGGAATACAATTGCAAAATTGGTGACAGTGAGAGGCAGGGAAGAGGGATATGGATAGAACCCTCTGAATGGATCAAAAAAGTAAAGATAATTGTGTTTCATGTGAATGCTCATGAAGTGTTACCTCTAAAGAGGAAGATTTTAACAATCAAGTGGATAAGATGATATGACTTTATTATGCAGACTAGCCCTCCTCTTTCCTCTGCCACTGCTGTCATGCCTACATGACAAAGTACAAATGAACAAAGTACAAATGGTGGCAGGGAAGGAGGTTTTGTGTGGGCTCAGCAACATGGACTTACACTCACTAAGTCTGACTTGGCCAGTGCCACAGCTGAGTGCCCCATCTGCCAGCAGCAGAATCCAGCAGAGTTCAAGATATGGGACCATTATTCAGGGAGATCAACCTGGTGGCAGGTTGACTTCATAGGACTACTTCCATCATGGGTCTGTGTTTTGTTTTTCTTGAATAGATATCGACTTTGGATATGGATTTTCTTTCCTTGCACACATGCTTCTGTCAAAAATACCATTTGTGGACTTACAGAATGTCTTATCCGCTGGCATGTCATTCACACAGCCTTGCTTCATATCAAGGAACTTCACAGCAAATGAAATGTGACAATGGCCACATGCCCATAGAATCCACTGGTCCTACAATGTTCCTCAGCATCCTGATACAGTTGGCTTGACAGAACAATGGAATGGCCTCTAAAGGACACAATTATGGCGCCAACTAAGTGGCAACAACTTGTGGGCCTGGGGCAATATTCTCCAGAAGGCTGTATGTGTTCTTAACCAGGGGCCTGAATATGGTGCTGTGTCTCCAATAGCCAGGATTCCTGAGTCCAGGAACCAAGAGGTAGAAGCTGGACTGATACCACTCACCATTATTCTGAGTGATCCACTTGTCCAGACAACCCTGTACTCTTTAGGCCTGGAGGTCCAAGTTCCAAAGGAAGCAACACTCCCATCTGGAAACACAGCACTGATTCCATTGAATTGGAAGCTAAGGTTGCCCCTGGCCACTTTAGGCTCCCATGCCTTTGGATCAACAGGCCAGGAAGGGTGTCACTGTACTGAGTGGTGTGATTGATCCTGATTACCAAGGAGAAATTGTCCTGGTGATACATAATGGAGGTAAAGAAGAAGCTATCAGGAATCCAGGAGATTGTCAGTCTGTCTCTTAATGCTACCATGTTTTGTGATTAAAGTAAATGGTAAACTTAAGCAACCCAATCCTGACAGGATTGCTAATAATTCAGATCCCTCAGGAATGAAAGCCTGGGTCATTCCACCAGGCAAAAAACCATGACCAGCTGAGGTGTTGCCTGAAGGCAAAGGGAATACAGAATGGAAGGAAGGCAGTTCTACCTATCAGTTACAACCATGTCATCAGTAGCAAAGGTAAGGTTTGTGGTGATCAGTATTACCTAAGTGAAAAAATCTTTATATGTGCTAATTGAAAAATCTTTCCTTTGTTCATGTATAAGATACCAGATAGAAGTAAGTTCAGTGTGTCTTCATTTATAAGTCTGATTTTTTTTGGACCATAAGATGCACCCAGGTTTTTTTTTGTGGCATCACTGCCCTCTGTTGGGGGAGTGGGAGGCCCAGCCTTGCTCCTGGAGAGCTGCTGCTGCATTTGAACCACCAAGCCAGTGGGCTGCAGTCCCGCACTAAACTATGCCACTGGGGCTCAGCCGCACCCAGTTTTTAGAGCAGGAAAACAACTAAAAAACAACTGGAACCAAATAGTACCAGTATACTAAAATGTTCTGGGTTACCACTCCTCTGGACCATAAGACAGACCCTCATTTTACCCCCACTTTTAGGAGGGAAAAAGTGTGTCTTATGATCTGAAAAATACAGTGTATGTGACTAAATAATTGTATATAAGTGTATACAACATAACTGAGATAGTATGGATTTTTTTTTTGCCAACATGGCTCCCATAGAAACATGGGGGTGGACTTTAGCCTGTCAATCAGGTCGTAGTTTGATTGGGGGGTGACCAAGATAAATGTCTCTCCAAGGCCAGCCTCTTCCAATTTTCTCCCTGGTGATCGGATCACACACTGCTGCCTGAGTTTGTTGCTCTGCTCTATCTTTGGGCCAAGCCAACCCACGGGTCTCTGGGGACCATGTCACAATACTGTGCATCTCTACACCTTGAGGCTCC
This sequence comes from Nesogale talazaci, assembly GCA_004026705.1. Taxonomy (NCBI): domain Eukaryota; kingdom Metazoa; phylum Chordata; class Mammalia; order Afrosoricida; family Tenrecidae; genus Nesogale; species Nesogale talazaci. The sequence continues at coordinate 50,162 of PVJH01005804.1, forward strand.
AGCATGATCTGCTTTGCGATGTTGCTATGCCACTGACCTCTGCTATGCCTTGGCATCTCATCTTCCTGCTGTTATCAAACCACCTTGCTACATGTACTGCCTACTGGCTGACTCTTACTTGTCTTGCCTACCGGCAGACTCCTGACGTCCTGCCAGTCACTTCACCATCTGCTTCTTTGACTTGTTTGCAGCCAGCATGAGTTGGAAGAACCTTCGATATATTAATTGTGAGTTGGACTGAACCCCCTGCTGTGTGAACTAATTAGCTGTTGTACTCCTTCTTGCTATATAAATGACTATATATAAGTGTCTGGTTTTGTTTCTCTAGAGAACCCTGCCTAACACACCCACCAATTGAGTGCCAGATCTCTGCATGGCATTGTATACTTACCTTCTACCATTTGGGCAACCTTTTTCTTATCTTCAGTTCTTGCCTGAAAGGTAAATAAATGATAATTACATATTTGCTTGGGACTTAGCAGGAAGCAGTAACTAACACTAATTTCAGGGAACCAAAAAACACATGTACAACTGTTCTGATCTTGGACAGAGATTGGATGATTACTGCCCCATGATCATAGTGAGCTTTAAACTCAGCCCGGTTCTTTGAGTGGATCAATGAATATTATCTGAGGGCTAAAGTTTTATAAACATCCATTAGACCAAACTCACTGACATCAAGTTGATTCAGACTCATGCGGCTTCCCCTATATGGGGTTTAGGGGAACCAAATGCCTCATCTTTCTCCTGTGGAGCTTCTGGGGTATTTGAACCCCCAACCTTGAGGTTAGTAGCCCAAGACTTAGTCCACAGCATCATAAGGACTCAGGTGATTGAGGGGGAACAGGGCAGGCACACTGCAGCTTGGTGTGGCCATAGAGGAGGGCTGCAGTGCTCAGGGAATCAGTAAGGCCCCTTGGACGGGAGGCCAGAGGGAAAAAGCAGTGGCAGGCTTATATCCCTGTTACCCATGTATCTGGTTATTCATTTGAGTGTCACTGGGAGCTCCTACACCAGAGGGATGGGCAGCCCAGACTCTTGGTAAGTGGAAACTGTGACCTCACTTGTACTCCCACGCTGGGGAGATCTCACACCTAGCCGCTCAGAGCCCATGACGGTTCTAATACTTGCATTTTGGATGTGCATTCGGAGTTGATGGTTGCTGAGCTTCAGTGACCTGGCGATGCTCTGCAGGTAATAGATCAGCATGCTAGGACAGACAACACACGTCAATCAGGGATGAGAGACTCTCAAATCAGGGGTGGGTCACCTCTTGCCCTTTTCTCAAACAAGGTATGCCCTCCAGTTCTCAAGTCAGAAAACGCTGTGGACAGGCTGGTTTGCTTTTTCTTGTTTTTCACAGCAGCCGCTCGTGACCTGCACTGGGCATTGGGGTTTAGCAATCAGGAAGGAGGGATGATAGCAGGGAGTGGCTGACCATGCAATTTTCTTTTTTACAAGGAAAAGCTGCCCAACTGAATTGTGAGCGTTCTTCTCCAGATTATTTAAACTTCAGGTGCATGCCTGTCGTTGTGGAGTTGGTTCTGATTGATGGCATCCGCGCCCCACCCCCAGGTCACAGAGCAGAGGTGTTGCACATGTGGGGGTCTTGACTGTGGTCTTTACAGAAGCTGGTTGCCAGGCCTTTCTCCTGAGGGGCCCAGAGTAGGTGGGTTCGAACCACTAACCTTGATGTTCATAACCCACTGCCATCAAGTTGCTTTCCACTTACTTTCAAAACACCAGGCTCACTGTCAGTGACCCTGCAGTGCATGCCAACACTGTCCCTGGGGGTTTCAGAGGCTGCGACGCTTCATGGGAGTAGAAAAACCTCATCTTTTTCCCTCGGAGCGGGTGGTAGTTTTGAACCATTGACTTTGTCATCAGCAGTCAACATGTAAGCACTACACCAGGGCTTTTTTCCCCATTCACAAAGACCCTGTGTAGAGATTCTGAGACAATATGTCCTTATGGGAGAAGATGACCCTTCTGGAGCATAAGATAGGGATACTTATAAGTCTCTACTCCAGGATCAATAACTGACTAGATCCTCATGAGTCAAAAGTACCCATCAGACTGGAATTGGTGGGCGTGCACCCTGCTTCTGTTCTAGTCCCCCGACGTCTTAGCTTAATGGCCTGGTCCTCCTTTCTGGGGCTCGTACGTACTTTGTCATGCTCTGTGAGTGATTATGAATGAGTGGATGGACTTTGTGTCATTACTGAACACCCATGGCCTCTCGTTAGCCACGTGCGTGGCAGTGCCCGCGGCTGGCCTGGGAGCCCGGTGTCCCACTCACAACAGCAGCAGCAGAGCCGGCAGGATCACCACGGGGCTGCTGACATAGCCAACCACACGGTTGAACCACGCGGGGAAGTCGTTCGCAATGGTTTCAGACACGATGTCATACATCTTCTCTTGTCCACTGTGGGAAGAGACACAAGGCGCCCCCGTTAGTGGCTTTGGGTAGAAGGAAGCTGTCAGACATCCCCTATGGTTAGATGCCTGGGGCACAAGCCTCAAAGCAAGTAAGAAGCTAGAGGAAATCCCTGGATCTAGATGCTACTTACAAAACCAAGCCAAACTCACCGCCAGTGAGTCCACTTCAAGTCATAGCAGCCTTACAGGACAGGGCAAAAATGTGCTTGTGCTTTTTCCAAGACTCTAAATTTTCACAGGAGTCGAAAGTCACATCTTTCTCCAGCACAACTGCTGGTGGGTTTGAACCACTGATCTTGCAGTTAGCAGCTCAATGAGTAACCACAATCCTACAATGACTTCATCTAGAATATTTGTCTCCTATGTAGACCTCATGGCAGAAAAACTCTCCCCCACTGCTGCCGCGGAACAGTCATAGGCTGGGAGCTTACACAAAGATGGACTCTAAGTGCTATAGGCAGTCTAGAATCAGGGTAAGCCAGGAAGTGAATTCTGCAGGGGTCTTTTGACTATGGCTGATTGAATGAACAAATGACTCAGCTACATAAATGGACTGCTAAGTCCAAGCTTGGTGAGGCGTTCTGCTCTGATAAAGGTTTATAATCTTGGAGACCCGACATGGGGTTGCTATGCATCTGAAGCACTAGGCGTCATGGCAGGGGGTTCATGATACAGTGACGCTGTTATTCTTGTGAGGTGCTGCTGACTTGGTTTTGGATTCACAGCAACCTCGTACAGCAGAGTAGAATTGCACCCACAGAGTATCCTGGATGAAATCTTTTTTTTTTAAATCGTTTTATTGGGGGCTCATACATCATTTTCCACAATACATAAGTAAGCATACTATGTCAAGCACCCTCACATGTCCACTTCTATTATTGTTCTCCAATCGTCTGCCTTTTCCCTTGAGCCCTTAGTATTGGCCTTTCCATCCCTTCCCCCCTTCCCCTGCTCTCCCCTCCCCACCAACCCTCAATATTTTATACATTGTTATTGTTCTGTCATATCTTACACTGCCCGACCTCTCCCCCAACCCACTTCCACTCCTTTGATGCCCGTCCTTCAAATAGGAGCTTATGTGTATATCCTCGCTCTTGGTTCTGTCTCTCTACCCCACCTTCTCTCTACCCTTCCAGTATCTTCAATCTAACCACTGGCCCAAAGGGGCCCATCCCTCTTGGTTTCCTGGATGAAATCTTTAAGGAGTCCTGGAGGCACGTAGGTTAAGCATAGGTCTGTTAACCACAAAGTCAATGGCTCAAACACACAAGGAGAAAGGCGAGGCTATCTGCCCCTGTCAAAATGTACTGACTTGGGCTGGCTGAGTCTCTGGCTGTGACCTCTGGCCTCTCCTAGTGGATGGGAATCCACTGGACAACAATGGGTTTGGTGGTGACAGTGGTAGGGTGATGGTTGTTGTTTTACTTTAATCTTTATGGGAACACCGGGCCAGTTCTTTCTTCTACAAGGACCTCTGGGTAGATTCAATCTGCCAGCCTTTTATTTAGCGGCTGTGTGCTTCACTGGTCTGCCACCAGGGCTCCTTTTATTTATAGGCAAATAAATATTTTAATTAAATGTATGGATCTGCAAAATGAGACCATTATACGAGCCTGCCGAGCAAATTGAACGAAAATCATTTACCTGAATGGCCCACAGTTTAGGGATGGCTTGTACCGGACAATTGCAAAGACCGTAGGCAGCATGCAAAGGAACAGCATAAACAGGAGCATCGACAAGTAGAAGTTGTTGGATCTACAAAGAAGCCACATGACCAGGGGTGTGTGTGTGTCCTCCATGCCCGGCTGCCAAGAATGCATCGAGGCAGGGCGCCAACCCAGGAAAGGTGGCCCTGGCTCTCTGCAGACAGAAAAACTCTCTCCCACTGCTGCCTAGGAACAGCCACATACTCAGAGATTGGCCAGTGATGCAGCCCAACTTAAGCTGGGCATGGATTTGTCAGGCAGGCATCTGTAGACCCCTTGTTGCCCTCAGGGAGAGCAGTGCCTGAACCACCAGTGCACACCAGCCAAACCAAACTCACTGCCACCGAGTCAATTCTGACTCATGACGGCCCTTTAAGGTCGCAGAGAATTGGGCCCATGGGCTTCCAAGACTTTACGCTCTGTCGGGACTCCCCACAGAGTCTCATCTTTCTCATACAGGATGGCTGGTGGTTTCAAACTGCTGACCTTATAGTGAGCAGTCCAGCACACTAGAACTCATGGAGGAAATAATCTTAGGCATTTTTCCCCACCCACCCAGTCCTCTCCGATCCCTGCCTAGACAATGTCTCAGGTCTGGGCCTTGTTTCTGGGATTGTGATTCTTGGTTCCTTTGCATTGGGTGCAAGGCTGCACACAAAGTTCTATAAAACAAAGAGTGGTGGATTGTGAAATCAACCTAGTGGCTCTCCACTAGCTCTCAACTCAACCCTCACTTTTAATGAAATAGCCCAGGCGAGATTAGTCTAGACTGGATTACACTGGATTGGATTTAAAGAGAATTGAAAATAGAATGCAGCAAGTAGATGCATATCCATTTGCCAATCCGTTCTCTGGGTATACTTTCTGCACACACGCATGGTGACCTTGTGTGTGTTAGTGTAGGATGGTGTACCACAGGGCTATCAGCTTTTACAGGAGTGAGATCCCCAGGTCTTTCTTCTGAGGTGCCTCTGGGTGGGCTTGACTTTCCAATCTGTTCGTTAGCCTCCTAACCATTCGCCCCACCTAGGGACTAAGTAGAATCTATTCTTACTGACCTGGATGCCCGAAATACTTGCTGATGGGGCACGTTGCAGGTCAGCACAGCCCAGCTCCTCAGATACATGAGCCCGATTAGTTTGAGGACATTGAATGCCGGAAGACACGGGGAGAAGAAGGCCCCCATCCTGGAAACACAGGGGAGGGACGGACTGGCATCTATTCTCTCCCGGTGTGACTTACGGTGGTGTAATCCAGAAGTCTCACAGAGGAACACCACACAGAGATTTTAGATGAGCATGTTATGTTGACAAGACTGAAAGATCTCTATGGGCATGAGAGACCCCTGCCTTTCATCTTCTAGAAACAAGAGCAGCTTCTCTCACAGAGGTGTAGAGATCCTATTTAAACATATCCACATTGCATAGGACTGCTAAGCATGTATACATCAAGGGAATTCATGACTAACTATACTTTGGGGCAAGGATTAAGCTTTGCCATGAGAACTTTTTTCGTAAACTAATGGCTTTCAAGTTTAGTCAGGCTACTTTTAGAAAGGCTACTTTTTCTGAAGAGTGGGCTTAACAACCTCACACACTTTAACTCCTTTAAGACTTTGCAACCATGAAAAATAGGATTAAATATCTGCAGTGGGCAGATATGGAAGGTGAGACTTAGGTGTTCACTGATTTTCCTCCAAGATAGGTAGCTAACAAAGGGTGACCCCATATCATCCCCGCTATCCATCTGTCATGTTCTCATACAGCTCTGTTGCATGTTGTTTCCAGCCTGCGATGTCAAGTTCTGGGAGGGTCAACCATGGTGTACAGTTTTCTAGGATAGTGGGGCTTGCAGACTGAGGCTGAGTAGGAAATCAGACAGTGAAAATCCCAGGAGCACAACTCAATGTCATCCAATATGATTCTGGAAGAGGAGCTCTTAAGGAGGTTGGAAGGCACCCAAGATACCCAGTAGTCACAACAATGGACTTGAGGACCCCAACAACTGTGAGGATGGGGTAGGAGGAGTGAGTGACACTATCTTCTGTTGTACCATGCTGCCATGAGTTGTAGTGACTCAATGTCAACCATCCGTGAACGACCATAGCATCCAATCTGAGTTGCATTTGACACTCACTAGGACTTCTTGTAGGGACACATTTAATAAAGACAAATATCTTAATTAAAGAGAATCCTTTAGCTTCTCATGGCAGGTTTCCATGTCATTGTCTGTGGGGATAGGCCAGCTTCTTTGCTCTCTGTGTCTCCATTTCTTTATCTTCACAGCAGAAGGAAATACTAGGCACTGTCTCGTGGGAGCCCCGTTGTCGTGGACGGAGCACAAGGGTCTGCTGACTGCCAGTGTGAAACCACCAGCTGCTCTAACTCTCTCAACGTGGTGGTAAAGTTAAAGTCTCAGAAACCCACAGGGGAGGCTCCCCCTGGTCCTCCAGGGTCGCCACAAGGCAGAATCGACTGCGTGGAGCAGAGTGTAGAGTCTGCTCTCAAATCTTACTCTTAGAAAGAGTAAGACGGTTAAAGAGGTATGGCGGGGAATCAGGAAATACACATTAGGCATTCTTTAATACACCTTCTAGGAAAACACGTCACACAATACAATGGACGAGAAGCAGAAGAGGAGCCCTGGTGGCATAGTGCCAAAGCTCTCGACTCCTGCCACCAGGAGGTCAAAGGCCCAGAAGGTCAGTGGTTTGAACCCATCAGTCAATCTGTGAGGGGAAGATAAGGGGTTTGTTTCTGTAAACATGAACCCTGCCTCCCCCCAAATCAAACACACTGCTTTAGAGTCAATCCCCATGCACAGTGCCCCCTGGAGGACAGAACAGAACTGCTCCTGTGGGTTTTCAAGGCTGTCAATAGGGAGAATAAAACCTCATCTTTTTACTGGGGGAGAAGCAGCTTCTACCACCAGGATAAAAATTAAAGCCTTAGCAGCCCCATGGGCTAGTTCTAATCTGCCCAGAGGGGTGCTGTGTTCTGGAAAGAACTTGATGACAGTGTTGGTCTGTTTTGTTTTGAAGATAAGCTCATCGCATTTCAATATTGATGTCCCTGAAGTATCATGGCGAGGAGTTATGTTTTCTGAATATGGGACCTTCTGGGGAGGTTCTTTTGTGTCTCCATTGGCTTTCACTTTACCTGACAGCACTAGTCGTGGTGTCCTAGGTAGGACCGGAGATGGCTGAGCCACTCTCTCCAGTCCCCTGGAGACACACACAGACATGTGGATCAGATGGCACCTCTGCGCTCCTTGACATCTTTAGCCACAAGGTGGCCTTGGTCAGCGCGTGCCCAGGGTGGACAGAGAGCACCAAATCAGTCTGGGGGATGCCAGTGCTCTTGGGCACAAGGTCTTACTGGAAATACAGTGTCCAGAGTGGGAGAGAGACACAGATCTTAGGGGAGAGCGGGCTGAGCTCCCAGCTGTGACCCAAGGCCTCTCCTAGAAGACTCCACTGAGGAAAAGCAGCTATTCCTTCTCTTCATCTTTCTGCTCCGAAAGTTATTCTTCCCTCTCATGTACAGAGTGTGACCAAGAGTGTCTTAGAAATGGGGCTTTTCTTTCTTTTTCAGCATCCCTTCCTGCCAACAGCCTTAGTGCAATTATTCTCATACATGCAAGCTCTTTCCATGGGAGTGTCTTATAGCTATTTTTAATTCTTCTGTCTGTATTTATTTTGGGATTGTCGTCCCATCTAGACTAACTGAACTAAAATCTTTGCCGAGAGTGGGGGTGCCAGCAAAGACAAGAAGCAGCTGCGATACCTACCAAATCATCCCTTGATTGTAGACTAAATGCAGCACGTTCTCTGCTATTTTGAATTCCCCATATTCCGGCTACAAGAGAAAATGAACTCTGCATGAAAAATGCTCCACGTTCCTTGGATAAGCTCTATTATAGTCTAGCTCTAGTGGTGCACTGGTCAAAGCGCTGCATCACTAACCAAAATGTTCAAACCCACCACTCACTCCATCAGACAAAGGCCCCAATGGTTTGTTCCCATCAGGAGGGCCCCAAACCAAACCCCCTGCCAAGGGGTCTTTTCTTACCCATCATGCCTGAAGGTCTTCACAGGAGCAGACAGCCTCCACTTTCTCCCTCAGAGCAGCTGGCGGGTTTAAAGTGCTGATCTTTCTATTAGCAGGCCCATGTCTAATGATACCAGGGCTCCTTCCATAAAGATTCCCCAAGCCAAATTCCCCACCATCCAGTTGATCGTAACTAGTAGCAATCAATCCAATTGGATAGCGCAGAATGGCCCCCATGGGTTTCAGTGACGTAAGGCTTATGGGTGTAGACAGTCCTGACTTTCTCCAGCAGAGTGGCTGTATTTTTAACCAGATGACCTTGCTGTTAGCAGGCTGACGTGTAACCCATGATGTCACTGTCAAGCAGTTCTACTCTATTTTACAGGACTGCGAGGACTCGGATACAAAGGCACACGACTATAAACTCAATGAAGTTATTTGCTCTTGCAGGCACTTAGATCATCGATGGCCAACCTAACAGGTGGTAAATGCATGCTGAGGTGGAGACTCAGGTTGGTACGTCCCTACCCTCTTCTCATACTTTCTCCCATCGTGTGCTCCTTGGCCACGGCTGTTTCCCAGCCCAGACATGCTGGAAAGATGCGCTGAGCTCTGTGACCTTCCCAAGTGAACACGCCCCTTAACTTACAAACGTGCTTTCCAGGTCCCAACACCAGTAGTCACTTAGATATCGAACGAAGAGGCCGCGGAAGAAGTCGATGAGCAGAATGCTGGCCACGGTGAACAACATGTCGATGATGGACAGCTTCAGCATCTCCTGAAAGACACGCCCCCCTCAGAGGCCATCCATCTTGCCCGGCCCTCCCATTCTCCCAGCCTTCTCCTGTCTTCCAGTGAGCTGGGGCCACTGGACCCTCCCCAGGGGCATATGAATCCTGCAAGTGTACATGGCGAAAATGAGTAGAGGGATGGACTGTTGAAACATATGAGGGCTTGCTAAGTATTTGTTGATGAGAACATGAAGTTTAATATCCAAGGGCAGCATGTCAATGAACTAGAGATCATTTAGTTCTGGTTCTGTGCTATAAACTTATGAGGCCTGAGCTTCAGCTCATTAGAACTCGTGACTCTCAGTCTGAGACTCGAAGCCAGAGGACAGAGTGGGTGAGGGCACAGATTTCAAGGTAGATGCTTGGGTTTTGCTCTCTGCGATGCTCTTTGGTATCTGAATCCTGATTAAGGTACGTAGCCTTTGTTGCTTTAGTCTCCTCCCCTGCGTTTAGAGAAAACATTAGCTGCCACACAGCTGGTTATGTCTCAGTGTCCCCGTATGTGTCAGAAGGGAGCTATGCTCCCTTGAATTTTCAACAGCCAAATCTTAGGAAGCAAGTCAAGGGGACCTTCTTGTGAGGTGCAACCTGGTGGTCTTGAACTGACAGCTTTGTGGTACGCAGCTGAGTGTGGATCATTTATCCCACCCAGAGACCTGTGCTTCTAATGAGGCTAATCACAGGATTGTTCTGTGGACAAAGGCCTTCGTGTATGACCGGGCACTTAGTTAGGGCAGAGGGACTCTACACTGATAATTATTTATCAGTTTTGAAACCTGAAAAATCCCACATGGAACCTCCCTTTCCTTTTCTAAAAAGTAGGGACTGGGACATCTCGGACAGTTGTTGGGGTTAAGCGATGAACTGAATGTGGAGAGATTCAGTCGAGGATAACGGGAACCACCTGCCCGACATATGTTTCCCAGCATTGGTCTTGGGGCCCCTGGTGATGGAGAGGGGTCCCATTGGCCGGGGTGAAAGGCATGGGAAGTGTGGGGCTGCTGGCTTCTTCCAAAGCCCATGTGGTGTTGTTCCTCAGCCCCATCCCCGGCCGACTTGAGGACCGCAGCTCCTCCATTGGGGTGGTCCGTGTGGCAAACAAGGTGGTGGAGTCTGGTTGGTTATTTGTACTATTTTTGGTGGCAGCTTCCTGTGGAGGGAGAAGGGGAGGCAGAGAAAAGGTTGTCCATGTATTCGTAAAGAAGAATCCATCATGTGTCCTGAAGTTTAAATGTCAGACCTTCTCATCTGATCTTCCCATTGACCCCTTTTCAAGTTGTTTCAGGTTTTCACACTTCTTGCTTTCCTTTTCATGGAAGTTTGTCTAGTTATCATTGGTTTTATTTGTTTGCTGGATTCCTGTGTGTGTTTTCTATGGTTTTCTGTCTATAGAGATAGTACCTGGGGAGGAAAGGGGAGCTACTGACATTGAGGAGAAGAAAATGTTCTGAAATCAACTATGAGGATGATTGCCTCAATCTTCTGCATATGATCAAATGATTAAAGGGTATGATATGTGAAGTATATGCCAATAAAATGATTTTTAAAAAGGAATCCACCACCAATGCACTGGACACCATTGTTTTGTTACGAGGGTAAGAATAACCTGTCTCTGTCTGTCAGTAGTCTGTTTAGACTTGGTAGACAGTCACTTGACTAGAGCTGACCCTAATAAAGACTCAGAGTTTTAGGGGTTAGCGGTTATTGATTGCTAGTAAGTGTCAGAGACTGTTCCAGATTAACACATGCTACCTTTTCTCATCCTAACAACAAAGGTCTCAGTTGAGAATCATTACAGCGGAGGAATGGAAGCTGGGAGAGTTAAAGTTAGCTGTCTGAGGCCATGCCAATAGGAGGAGGGAGATGAGGACCAAGATGTGCACCTTCAAAGCACTGGTGCAGACTATTCTCTGGTGACTTCTTCTGCCTTAAAAGCGTCAGGACTTGATTTTGGGGTGGTATGAAATAAGCAGACAAACTTGAAGCAGGAAGCAGAAATCCCCTTTTCCTGTCTCACCCACCACTCAAGGTATCCTCACAGATGGGGTAGATTTGAAGTAGATACAAAAGCTACCCCAGTTTGCGTACAGCTGCACTCTGACAGGTCAAGATGGGTCTTATTCTGAACTGTGTCTATGAGATGATTCTTAGCCCCCTCTGGATTTTATGAATGAGTCCCACAGTCTGTAATTCTGCATGAAAACATTTGTGATGGCCATGAGTAGTCTTTCCTAGTGAGATTTCAAGAAATTGGGAAATAGAGCTGAATGGAGGCAACCAACTTAGAATTAAAAGAACCAGTTTTTTTCCCCGAACTGTCACACACAAACATGAACACTAACCTCAGATTTGGTTTATTTCCTTTTTGCATCTTGGAAATAGGTTCACTTTCCAGTCCTTAGCTTGAACACCATAACCCAGTTAAGTTTTACAAAAATATCATAACTAACTGTGTGTGTGTGTGTGTGTGTGTGTGTGTCAGGGCGAGGACGTTTCAAGGCAGGCAACTTACCAAAATACTCATGCTGTTCACTTTGTCCAGGAGCGCGATGATCAAACTGTAGAGATTACCCAGATACAGCACAAGGACCCTGAAAACCACATAGGCGTTCTCAGTTCCAGACCTCCTACCATGAAGGAGTGACTCTGGGGCGATGGGCTAGGCACTGGCCTGCTAACTGCAAGGCTCGTTGGTGCAAACCCACTGTCTTAGCTCAAAGGGAGAAAGAGAAGACTGTCTGGTGCTGAAAAAAGTAAGTCTTGGAAATCCCCTATCAGTGTCTATGAGTCAAACTTGACTTGATGGCAGTAAGTATCATGGAAACTCTTAGGCGGTGGCTTCTAAACTTGGTCTCCTTTAGGATCACCCATGGAGCATCTAGAAAAAATATATGTTTAGGATTCACTTTCCCTCAACAGTCCTAGATGGAGACTGGGAATCCATTTACAGCCCAGCCTTTTAGACACCCTGGTAGAGACCTTGGATAATACAATCAGTTAATGCTGGTGGCTGCGATGAACCCAAAGGTGCCTGACAAGAAAGGCCTAGTGATCCATGGTGGAAAAAACAGCCATCAACAACCATAGGGAGCACAGACCTTCTCTGATACACCTGAGCCCTCCTTGAGTAGGACTCAATTCAATGACAACTGGTTTGGGCGTGGGTTTTGTAGGAAGCAGGCCTGTAATGTAAATTGCATTAGTCTTTGTGTCATGCTTTCTAGCTAATAAAGGGGTCTTCCAGGCACATCCTCACAGATACTCACCACAACCTTGTGGAGTCAAAATCATTGTTCAAACCTTAGGGGACAAGGAAATGGAAACATGTAGAGAGCAAAGTGACCCCGCTCTAGATGGCACCATGAAGAAGAGGCAGCTTTCAAATTTGAGGTCTCAGTGTTAGTTCTTGTGAAATTTGAGGCTGAGCCTGTCGTAGGCTGAGGGACCGAAAGATGGAGGGTGATGGAGACCTGGCTCTGGGTGCAGCTAAACCATGTGACAAAATAGGAATGAGTGGGACCTGCCAGAATCAGGGTGATAGTTAAGGTTCATTGTGCCAACCTAGCTGATGAACACACGTGGGATTAATTGAAGGGCAGAGCGATAAATGGCTCAGTGAACCTCACTTATCTGGTCTCTTGATTTCTGATGATCTGACCAGGGTGCAGCGGCCTTAGTTTTCTGTTTCAGTCTGCAAGGCTCACTTCCTGCAACACATTCCTGAAGAGAAGCTACATGGACCTATCCTGAAGCGGCTCTGGGTCCTGGGGCAGCCGAGTGGAGACCCCGGCCAGCGCTGAGATGCTACACTGCACTGATTCGGCTTTCCTCTTGCATTCAGTATCACTGCCTGTATTTTGTAGATTGAGAAGGACTTTGTAGATCAGTGACAGACATCGGGGCTAATGTCCAACTTACGGGCTTGGACAGTGCTGGATTGGGATGCTTTCTCAATGTTTATTTACCCTTTCTATAAAACTCTCTTTTATAAAATATGAGTGTCTATGAATTTATTTTTCTCCAGTCTACCAAACTAATACAATCGACTTTGAATAGCCAATGATCATTGACCTGATTCGAGTTCTCCAGGCTTGGGAACACAACAGGCCACCATATGGGGCTTTAATGGAAGTCTGTCTGGAGACATACAAAGATAAGAGGGGAGGCAGGTGTGGCAGTCATGTGCTTACATTAATTTCATGATTGAGATGTAGGGTGGAGTCTAGCCTGTTAATCTGGAGATAACCAATGAGTAGCCAATGAGGTCTCCGTGTGGGCATGGCTTTCTCCTGAGACTTCAGGGAAATCTCGCGATATTTCCCTCGTGGAGATGAGAAGCTATCTCCCCAGTTGTTGGGAGTTAGTCTCAGAGATGATGAATCACAGACAAGACAAGATGGCAGCATCTGAGGAGCTAAAGGAGCCAGATGAGAAGCCACATGGCCTTACCCTGGTGGAACCAAATCTCTGAAGCTGGCGAAACCATGTGGAGAGCCTTGCCAGCACTGAGATGCCTCTACCACCACTGGATGCTGTTGATAGACCCTGGGCCCTGCAAGTGAGGAGTCATGGGGAGACCCCTGCCAGCACCCGTACTCTGCACCCAGTGGCCTGTGGTTTCATGAGTTGGAAGGAGACGTTATAGATTGGTATTGGGCATATGAGCTAATATCGGACTTATGACTTTGAACTGGAATGGGTTAGAATGTTTTCTTAATGTCCTATCCCTCTTGTATATAAACTGTACCCCTATATCCATATGCATGCCTATGTATTTGTTTCTCTAGTTTACCCGGACTAACATAGCAGGATAGTGGGGTGCATGATTACATTAAAGCTCCTGGAGAATATTCCAATTGGAGACTCAGAATAGTGACGCTGGCTGCTGAAGAAGGAAAAGCCTACTGCTCTTGAGCAAAAGACTCCGGAATGAAACAGCAAGCCTGCCATCCCTACAGGTGCCCTTTCTCCTCTTCGGGCAGGGAGGTGACTGCTTGTGTGCAGAGAGTAAGCTAAGAAACACAGAAGAGCTAACGTATTTGGAGGCACTACAGTTATGGAATTGGCTATCCTTCTGAAATGTTGAAGGGAATTCCCTGTGCATAATGCAAGGGTGTTTCAGTGATGCTTTTACAGGATGGGGCACAGAACAAGACCCCAGTCATGTGCTCAGTAAGTGTTGGCTGAAGAAAGCATCTGACATGGTAGCCCCAGTTCCTGGTTTGCGATGTGCTTTGGGAAAAGGTAATGTGATCTGGCAGTAAGGTAATGGCACTAAAAAAATATGTTTTGCCTTTATGACCAGAATTACCCCTCACTCTTCTGGGCCATGTCTCCGGATGCCTCTGTTTCTCTGGTTTTGCACACAAATAATGAGGTCAATCTAAGTAATTGGATTGCTATCAGACCAAATGGAATAATGGCATCGATTCCCCATGGTGTCTGTGGGCAAGGAAAAGAGATGTGGAAAGCACTTTTATCTTCCAGGACAGAAAGTGGGGCCAAGAGGAAGCAAAGGACCAGTAAAGAACCAGGGAGGCCAAAGTAGCCAGTGAACAACTTAGAGGTAAGTGGCTCAGTACCACAAATGAAATGTCTGGCAATCTGTTTCTGCTAAGGTTCCAGCCAAGGGAATCCCAGGAGTAGTTCTGTTTTGTAACCCGGGGGTGGCCCTAAGTTTGGGGCCAGCTTGGCCACAGCTAACAACCAACCACCAGCACAGAGGCCAGGGGCCTGGGATCACAGTCTATATCTGCCCTGGGTTGAAACAGGGGCAAATTCCTTGTGTGTCAGTGCAAGGTTTATCTCTATTTGAAGTAAGATTTCAGGAGTCAGCCAACCAGTACCCACCTTCCACCTCTCCCCCTCACTTGTTTCCATAAATGCATAGTCCCACTGAAACACAGGCAGACCATTGTGCACCACCTGCTGTCCATGGCGACTCTCAAGGTGCTGTTAGTACTGCAGAAAGGAGTCATTGTGACAGAGACAGGGTGTCTTACCCAACTGGAAACCCCACTGAGAATGTTCAGCTCATTACTGAGAGTGCTCACCAAGCCCTGAATGACAGGGGAATGTCCCTACATGGTTGGTAGAAAGAAGGACACACACACACACACACACACACACACACACGGTGGACTACCAGGCAAAAGGCTGACACCCCAAAGACAGAGCTGACAATCTGCTTCCAATAAGTCCCAGTGTTGTCAAGACCAAGGAGCAGTTCCCCTCTGCACACAGGAACTCACCATCAGCTGGAACCAACTGGACAATCACTAACCACCACCACTAGCCGGTTATTCGGTTACCCGAGAGAGAGAAAAAGACTAAACAAATACAGTGTGGATTGGGAGCAGAAGCAAGTCAGCATGCCATAGCCATATCCAGTTCTTGACAACCTCACCTACACCTCATAGCTTCCTGTGCAAGTGAGGAGACAAACCTTCAGTAGGGTTTCCAAAGGTCATGTGGGGACGCAGGGAGGAAAGCAGTGGAGGCAACATGGTTACTTGACCCCTGCTGGGAGGGTCCCAAGACACACCCTCAGACGCACCAGTCTGCCCCTTATCCAGGTAGGCAGGTACTACCTGTGGTCTGAGCCAGTGATGATCTGGGCACCATCAAGAGGCTTCCAGGAATCTCCTGAGCCCCTTTGAGAATGATGTGTTCTTCTTGGGCTGGGAAAACCAGGGAAATCTTTTTCACAACTCACAGTCCAATCACAGAGGCAATTCAACACAGGGAAGCACAGGACACCCTTGCTATCATCTTTTTGTTCCCATATTAACTTTTCCTGTGATTCCTCTTTCTCATCTTTTCCTGCCCAATGTCCTCCTCTTCTTTTTACACGTCCATGCCCAGCCCCGACCCACTTTCTACTCCTCTCGTATCTCATCTTCTCTTCCCCACCCCCTTCCCTATTCCTCCTCCTGCCTCTCCTCCTTTGCAGGCTGTCTGTCATTTCTTCTGCTCTTGTCCCAGTGCTTCTCCTCCCTGCTCTCTCCTCTCCCCCTGCTCCTTATTCCGTGTCCTTCCTGCTTCTCTTGAGTGGCATTCCTAGGTAAAGATCTACACTAAGGTTTACAGGTGAGGAGGTTTGAGCCCTGGCTCCTGAGTGACTCACTGTTCCATTACTGTGTGTGAGTAGGTTGGGGTAGGGGTAGTGCATGGCATGGCCATTTCCAACATGGTGACAGTACCTTGCCAATTGGAAGCGCAGAGTGGTTCGAGGGTGGTACATCTCCAAGGCGGCGATGAGGTCAAAGGCAGATGGTGCTAGCATGGTGACCAGGGAGACCACTACACTCACCTGCCAAGAGAAAGCACGTGTCAGACATCAAGGTCTCCAGCACCTTACAGACCAACCTCCATGACCTGGAGTTTGATCTTAGCTGATACTCGATCAGTGGGTGGTCAAAGGAGCTTGCCTTTCCTAACAAGGGACATCTTCTCCAAATCTCTGCTGATGAGCCTTTTCCAAAAAGTCACAGGCCCTTAATCATTTGTTTAGTCCTTGCAGGAACTTGTTTTTATCTGAGGACATGTATGAGGGAGTACCCCCACAAAACAAAGATGATCGCTTGTTTTTATGATGTGAGGGGAATAGTGTATTTGGAGTTCGGTCCACCAGGTTAGACTGTTTATCAAGCTTTCTATTTAGAGGTTCTGAAAGGATTGTGTAACAGTGTGCAACAAAAAAGACCTGATTTGGGGCTGAGCCCCGGTTGCGTTGTGGTTCAGTGTGGGACTGCAGCCCACAGGGTTGGTGGTTCATATCCAGCAGCAGCTCTCCAGGAGCAAGGCTGGGCCTCCTACTCCCACCAGGAGGCAGTGATTGCCCCCCACAAAGACCTGATTTGTGGCAGATGGGGGACTGGTTTTTGCCACCACGACAATGCACCTGCTCATGAAGCCATCTCAGTGTGCCAGTTTTTGGCAAAAAACAGCATGCCTTTCTTGTCCCATACATCTTTAAAGTGACCAAATGTCCTGCTTTTTAACAATGCAACAATGTTCTGCGGCATTTTAAAATTAAAATATATTACAATACTATTTTTGCATTCTATGAAAATTTTTGTTGCTCCATATAGACCAAATTTTTAATCAAGAACAGTCCTTCCCCCCCAGCCAATGGTGTCCCCCTTAAAATCTGGTCACTTTAATTACTCATCTGACCTCACTCTCTGCAACTTCTTTTTTGTTTCTGTGTATGCTGAGGGCCATGAAAAGGGCAGCGGTTTGATGATGTAGAAGAGGTGAAGAAAAAAAAATGAGGGAGGAGCTGTCAGCCACTCAAACAGATGAGTTTGGAAAATGTTTCCAAGAATGGAATTGTGGATTTGACAAATGTATTAAGCATAATGGAGAGCAATTTGAAGGTGATAAGTTTTCTTTGTAAAACAATTTAAATACATAGCTTTGAAAAAAATTCTAGCTTTTTTGGGGGATACCCCCTCATATGATAAGACTACTATCCTCAAAGTTTAGTCCAAGCTACCTGGAAAAAATTTAAGAGGGAGAAATGATCCAAATACCATCTCTTGGCTTTTTATGCCAAACTGATTCTCATTCTTTGGGATTTAAAAAAATGAAGCATCTAGGTGATGAGGAATTCATTTATTTGTCCACAGTGTCCACTGATATGTCTAAATTTAAAACTACTGTGGGTCCTTCAGCCCTTTCTCTTGTACCTCGTCCTGTTACATAACACTCAAGTGAGTTACCAAAATGCAAACTAGAAAGCTATTCATAACCTTTCATTTGGTACATTTTTTTATTTATAGGAATATTCATACATGAGAAAAACAATGTTGAAACCAGATTATTTATGTGGAACTGGTTCTGGAAGCATAGTTTGTAACCAAGAGCTATGAGAAAACTCATAAGTATTCTAGAATTAGCAAGTGGTCACGTTTACAACACAGCTGCAAGTAATTACTCCTTAGTCAATAAAGTCAATATCTGGAAATGTGTTGGTGAAGAAACCAAAAGTGGAAAAATGTTAACTATTTTAAGGAAAACTCACAGGTTAAAAAAGGATGGTGACTCGGTAGTCAACTGGACACCCCCTTCTCAGGTTGGTCACAAGTAAGAGAAGACTCAGTAAGGGTGCAGTATAGAACTGATGAAGCACACAAGCTTCCACTAGTTTTTTAATGCTTCCTCTTCCCGCTATTATGACCTCAAATCTATCTTACTAATCTGTCTAGACCCGAATGTGTATACTGGTACAGATAAGAGCTCACAACACAAGAAATCCAGAACAGATAACCCATCAGAACCAATAAGGGGAGCAGTGATACCAGGAGGGTAAGGGAAGGGGGGTCATGAGGGGGAACCGATCACAATGATCGATGTATGGCCCCCACTCCAAGGGAGAGACAGCAGAAAAATGGATGAAATGAGAGATCAGTTGGTGTAAAATATGAAAAACAAGATAATTTATATATTATCAAGGGGACATGGTAAGGGAAGGAGGGGGGGAAGGAAGGGGGGAAATGAGGAGTTGATGACAGGGGATTCAAGTAGAAATAAAATGTTTTAAAACAGATCATGACAACATATGTAAAGATGTGTTTGACAAATGTGTGTGTGTATATATATATATATATATATATATATATATATATATATGCTATAAGAGTACCCAATGGGGGGAAAAATTAAATCTCCTGAAAGGCTTTTGCTTTGTTTTTTTAAAAAAGGAATGGTGAGAAGTGCAAAAGTGCTTTTTTGAATTTCCCGTTTGAACTGAGAAAAATTATCTAGCCAAATCTTGGTACTGCTATTTTGACTTGAAACCCTTGTAGACCCTTCTGATTTGTTTTGTTTTTAAACCATTCTAATGGGGACTCTTACAGCTCTTATCACAGTCCATCCATTCATCTGTTGTATCAAGTACTTTGTACATATGTTGCCCTCATCATTGTCAAAACATTTTCTTTCTACTTGAACCTTTGGTATTAACCCACTTTCCCCCTCCCCCAGCTTCCCTCCCTCATGAACCCTTGATATTTGTAATTTTTTTTTCATGTCTTACACCAACTACCTATCTCCCTTCATCCAGTTTTTGTTATTTGTCCCCCTGGGATGGGTTATATGTCAATCAATGTGATTGGTTCCCCCTTTCTCCCCCTACCTTAACCTTACCTAGTATTGCTACTCTCGTTATTTGTTCTGAGGGGTTATAATCTGTACCCATGTACAGGCTCTGGTCTAGCCAGATTTGTACGGTAGAATTGGGGTCATGGATAATCAGGGGGAGGAAGCATTAAAGAACCAGAGGGATGTCCTGTGTTTCCTTGGCGTTATCCTGCATCCTGGCTAGCTTGTCCCTTCCTTGTGACCCTTCTGTAAGGCAATGTCCAATAGGCTACAGATGGGCTTTGGGTCTCCACACTGCGCTCTCCCTCATTCACATTGATGCAATTCTTTTCTGGGTCTTTGATATTTGATACCTGATCTCATCGATACCTCATGATCACACAGACTGGTGTGCTTCTTCCATGTGGGCTTTCCTGCTTTTCAGCCAGCTGGCCCCTTGTCTGTCTTTAAACATTTAAGGCTCCAGATGATTTATCATTTGATAGCCTCGCACCATCAGCTTTCTTCACCACATTTGCTTATATGCCCATTTTGTCTTCAGCAATCATGTTAGACCCTGTTCTAGATGAGGTGATGATTTTTTTTTCCTTAGAGGTATTTCTAGCTAATGAACTTAAAAAACACAGTGGAAACAGAGTGGCCAACCACTTGTGTCTCTCCCTGGAGATGAGTATGGGGACAGTAGACAGTGGGTACCTCATTCTTTTCCCAGAGTGTCAGCTCCTTCTTGGACTGTTCCAGCTTCTGGGACCGGTCCACCACAAAGTAGATGAGATAGATGCTCCCAGCGAGTGAGAGAAGCACCAAGATGTTGGCAATAATCCTCAGACAGATGGTCACTGCCCTGGATGGGGAGGCAGGTAAGAGGATGTGATGCCCTGGCATTGAGACATGAGGCCAGAAATGTATTTACTGTCAAAGGGAGTCTCTATCCTAACAAATCATTACCCAGCCTCCCAGCCTCTTTTTGAAATGTAACACAGCATAGTTTCTTATAGCTATCTCCAGTTTAACGCACATCTGGAATATGGAGTGAAAGGATTTAAGCATTACTTACTCTAGAACTGCTGACTAACGTGCAGTGGAGAATGGGAGTGTGCATTGGGAGCGACTGGGGAAAACTCATAGAGTAGAGGAGGAGACCTGAACAGAAGCAACATGCCATGAATTGAAGAATGTGCTGAACTCAGCCCTGAACTGGTTAGACCCAAACAACAAAGCATTGCTACTCATCACCTCCAATGTCTCATTTCCTACACGTAGGAAGTATGTATGAACTATGAATCAATTTACCAGCATTAATCGTGGGACTTTAAAACCAAACAACCAAACAACATTGGTTAGGGAGTTGGAGCAGGTGGGTTTAGTCTTTGCTTTGCCACTTAAATTGGACCCTGTGCTCTGCCTACTTTTAAGATGCGGAAGTTCTAGTGAATGTGTTTGACAGATGAAGGGAGGGAAGGGGAGAGGAGGAAATGATCAAAGAAGAAAGGGAAGGAGGGAAGCGGGAGGGGAAGAAACCAAATTTAAATCAGGTGGTGATTCTTCTCATAGTATTTAGTGAATCTGACATGGTACCATGCTCATTCTTTTTTCCCCCCCCCTTTTTAAAAAAATTAAATTAATCATTTTATGGGGGGCTCTTAGAAATCTTATAACAGTCCATCATTCCATAGTATTAAGCAGGCTTATAAATCTGTTGCCATCATTTCCAAAACAACTCCTCTCTACTTCAGCCCTTGGTATCAGCACCTCTTTTCCCCCCGCCTTCCTCACCCACCCCCATACTCATGTCTTTACTTAGTAGTTCATTAGCTATGATTTTCCTCTAGATTATAAACTTTTACATTTCTTGGACTTTTTCACTGTGGAGACTTCAGCTTTAGCACAGGCCTTGTTGTTCTGTGGCTATCAGGTATCATTGAGTCGGTTCTAACTCACAGTGTCCCTAGGCACAGAGTGAACACTGCCATACCACCTTTCCCATTGTTCCTATGCCTGAGTCCATCGTGGCAGTTACTGCATACAGTCCTCTTGTTGAGGGCCTTCTTCTAGTTTTCTGCCCCGCCTCTCTACCAAACATGATGGTCTTCTCAAGGGATGGGTCTCTCTGGACACATGTCCAAAGCATGTGAGACCAAGTCTAGCCAGTCTTGCCTCTAAGGAGCATTCTGACATGCTCCTTTTAAAACATACCTGTTTGTTGTGGTTGTTTTGTAAATCAATATGGTACTTTCAATAGTCTTTACCAACACCACAGTTCAAATGCAACAGCTCTTCTTTGGTTTTCCTATTTCAATTCCAACTTTCACATGCATATGAAGCAATGAAAAATATCAGGGCATAAAAAATAAAATAAATACCATGGCTTGAGTCAGGCACTCCTTAGCCAGCAAAATAACACCTTTGTCTTTCAACTAGACCTCTATAGAGGTCTAGTACAGCAGGATGTCATCCAGTTCATTTCAATGGCTAGCTATCTTAAAGGAGAGGGTAGATGTGCTCCTTAGAAAAAATCTTCATGGGAGCAAAATAGCCTCATCTTTTTCCTGCAGGGTGGCGGGTGGATTTGAGCAGGTTGACTTTGTGGTTCACTGATCAGCTCTTAGCCCACTGTGTCACTCAGGCTCCTTCTAGCACACATAAATACTGGTGAGTATATACTAGATCAACACATAATTGAAAGAGCAGCTGCTTGATTGTGAAAGCAAGTGGAGGTGGGGGGGGGGTGGACATCACTTCCCTGGTTCCTCAGGGTGAGCACATCTCTGAACTAGCGGTGGGGTTGGTATTTACATACCCATTTGATGGGGAAAAAAATGACAAAGTTAAAAAAAAACAGCAACACATGGAAACAATTAGTCCACTGCCCCAATGGACCACGTTTCTTTGTCTTTCAACTTTGACTCAGTGATAGTTTTGGGTTTCCCTAAAAGTGGAACCCGAGGCAACAGCTGGTTTGCAGGTCCTTTGTTTGGGAAGCAACCCCAGACAACAGGCATGAGGGTCTGGAACACCAGTGTAAGGAGGAGAGGTGGAGTTGGCCACAGAGAGAAGTGAATGCACACCCCACTGAGGAGCTTATACAAGGGAGCTCAGAACAGACTGTCAGAGCAAGCTAAGGAAGCAGGATTCCCAGCTCTCCCTCCTACTGGTCAAGGGAGGCTCCAGGTGAGTTAATTCCCATAAGATTTAACAGGCAGATTTCTTGGTTGTACTTGCTTGTGTGTTGAATAGGATCTTGTGGGTGGCCTAACAGCACGGTAACCTAACTCTGTACAGCCAACATAGGGAACAATAAGGGGGCCATGTACATGGCTGGTGGTTGGTGGGCACCCCAGTCCTGGCCACTGTGATGTGGCCCAGAATATTTGAAAAAGCACACAAGTAATGTCTCCCACACTGCATGAAGGGCAGTTCTACCAGCGGGGTAACCTATGGCTGGTCATGCACCTCCTTCTGTGTGTGCATTGGTCCATCATTTGGAAGATCAGGAAACTCATTCTCAAATGAAATGATAAATGCTTATATGGATGGGTCCAAATAATAACATTGTATCTGGTATTACCGCTATTATTATAATTTACTCATAGAAGCAAATGACAGAAACTCAGAGAGAAGTGGAGCTAGAAAATGAGAGGTTTCAGTTCGGTATTTCAATTCTTAAGGGAGTGATGGTAAAATTTTTGCCTTTCCTATGGGATACCTGTTCATCTCCTAGCCAGTATACATCATAGGCCACCTACCTTTGGAGGCGTGGATGTTACTGTGACACAGAACAGTTTTCAGCAGACCTTCCAGACTAAGACAGACTAGGAAACAAAGATCTGGCTATCTCGTTCCAACAACCATCAGTGAAAACCCTTTGGATCTGAATGATCTGACTGACAGCTATCGTGGGACGGACACAGCACCTGGCAGGGTTTCTTCCTTTGTGCACAGGACCACCCTCAATCAGGGTCCAACTTGAGAGCAGCTACCAATGGCAACATTTCTGTGTTCAGAGGGTGAAACCAAGATCCAACTTCCTTTCCTCCTGATTCACTCCATCTGTCAGACTGGCTCTGCTGTCCACCCTTCTGCTTTCAGACCATCATTTGTAGAGTCGGGCTGTCCACTGCATCCCAGTGCAAGTGAATGTGCCACCTGAGGAATAGTCACACGATAGTGCTCTCTCTCTCCTCCCGTCTGATACTGCTGAGTCTTATGGGGATTACAGTAGACTAGGCATGCAATGGTACAAGAGTGGTGTTGTTATGACCCATAGGTGTTGTTGAATCAATCATTTCTGACCCACAGCGAAGTAAACACTACTTGGTCTTGCTTCACACTCACAGTTATTCCTAGGATTGACCCCCCTGGTTAAAATGACTGGGCTAATGCATCTCTAGAGGGTCTTTCTCTTTTCCCCTGATGCTTTAGTTTCTCAAACATGATGCCATTCTTTAGAGACTCTTTTCTCCTGGTGACATGTCAAAGGTATGTGAGCTGTGAAGTCTCAGCATCTTTGCTTCTAAGGAACATTCTGGCTGTGCTGCTTTCAAGACATATATGTTTGTTCTTCTGGTATTTTAATGTTCTTTGTCAATACCATACTTCAAATGCATAGACCCTTTGGTCTTCCTTATTCATTGGCCATCTTTTGTATGCTTGTGTCAGGTGTTCCTTAGTCCTCTACGTGACATCTATGTGTTTAAAGACATCTATGCCTTTAAAGAGAAAGGGAATCAAATGTTAAATTCCCCCATTTTCTCCCCTCTGCCTTCTGCATCCTGTTGTATAATTCTATATATCTCAGAAGGCTTCAAGCGAATAAAATTTCTTCAGATTTTTTTTGGCAACACTTCCCCCTGGTGGTGGGAGTAGGAGCTCTCCTGGAAAGCTGCTGTTGGATTTGAATCTCCAACCCAGTGGCCCACAGTCCCACGCACAACCACTACACCACTGGGGCTCAGCCAATTTCTTCAGATTTTGATAGAACTGGGGAGGATTCAGGATCAGATAGGGACAAGAGATGAGAACCAGTTGTCTTGTGGTTCACTTGTTTGCTTAAAAAAAACCATCCCTTAGAAGTCCTTGGACAGGAATGAACTTAGTTTGGCAGGAGATACAAACTCAGAGGACGGCAAAAAATGTGAAAAATCACGTGATCGGACTGGTGAAAAAATGTACATAGATCCTGGCCCATGTGTGTGCACGCACACACATTGCAGAACTTTCAGTTCAGTAAAAGTGGCTTTGAGCCAAAGGCACACGCATGTTCTCTGGGTCTGCAGAGGATTCCAACGTGGATGGGCGCTGGCTGCACTCTGAGGAGCATCGGTGGTGAGGCAATAATGACTTAGGCAGGTCAGGGGAGTGTTCCACATCATGCTTAGTCAGTGTCAAAGGGAAGATTGGGGCCCCTGGCTTCTCAGGACCCACTGGGGTGCTTTCCCCCAAGGCAATTGCTCATTGGCAGTACCCTGCGACTCAGCGTGCTCCCTAGGGCACATGTTCTTCCTGAAAGCCTTCTGAGAAACCAGAGAGCATGTCTGATGAACAGGTTTGCCTGTCTCCTGTGAGACAGGGTCCTTTTCTCTTCCCGAGAATACAGTTTAAGTTTCACCTGCTCTTTGGTGGAAAGCCTTCACCAAGACCAGTGCAAATGACAAATCCTGGAGAAGAACTTCAAACCAAAGTCATCATCCTGGAAGGCTTCTGAACAAGAATAGGGGAATACTGGATTTTATGACTTCCGAGACGCATTTCTAAATAAATTAGTCTCATCATTTAAAGTAGTTCACTTAATTAAGCAAAAACAAACAAACAAGCAACAAAACCCCAACAACAACAACAACCCAACAACAACAAAACTCTCTTATTTTCTCTAAGTTAAATACAAACAAAACAAAACAAAACAAAACTGGCTAGCTTCAGATCCTGAGTCCTTGTTATGGAATCTGTGGCAAGAGCCACTTTGAAATACTGCTATGGAACTATTATAGAGTTCTCAACTCTCATGTTATGAAAAGGGTGGAGCTTAAGACACTAAAAGAGCTCTCTAGAAATAAGAGCTATAATGTCTTAAGATAGATACACGATCTGGTATTTGGGGGAGACCACACTGAAACAAAGCTTATCAAGGCATTCAGCCTGGGAAGCATGAATACATACAGGTTTTTGCTTTTCTTCTTTTCCTGTTCTTCCAGTATAGCCTCCTTGAAGAAAAGACATACACAGCATTATGAGTCTAGCATTATAGTGGAGTATAAATCACCAGAAACAATCATGTTCATTTGCCATTAGAAAGGATTGATTAACCGCAGCAGCTCTCCAGGAGCAAGGCTGGGCCTCCCACTCCCACCAGAGGGCAGTGATGCCTCCCCCACCCCCCAAAAAATAAAGGATTGATCAAGTATTCTCAATGATATGTTCAATGTCTCAGACTTCTATTGAAGTCAATGCCTTGGCAGTCTTCAAGAGGAAAGCAAATTAAATTGGAGATGGGGAAGATGGGCTGAGTAGGGTATGAGTTGGCCAACCAGAAAATTTTTCCCGTTGGAGATATACAGCTGAGCTGAATGAAACATCTTGTTTTAGAACTAAGGAGAGGGATCTCTTCCTATGTAGTGTACAGACTCAACACAACAATTAAAATATTCAGCCCAGCCAAACCCACCACAACCAAATCAGAAGACAAAACCCTTCAGGGAGAAAGTATCACCAAGAAAGGATCCATTCTTTAAATATGTGTGGCAGCTATGTAATCTGGGGGTCAACTTGAGGGTATTAAGAGCGAAGGGGTGGATTTTATTCTGTCAATCAGGCAATGGCTTGATGACCTCATTTGAAGGGACAGAGGATATAGATAGCTCACTGGAGGCCAGATACACTGCTTTGTATTCCTAATGTCAAGAAACAGGGAGCTATGCTAGAGTCCTGGAGCTGGAGAAGCCACAGGGAGACCCACACCAACACTGAGATGCTTCTACTACCACTGGATGCATAAGATTTTCCATCAATGGGCCTGAGCTCTTCCTGCATTCAACATCATTACAAGTACTGGGTGAGTCTGAAGAGGACGTTATAGACAGTATCGGACATATGGTCTAAAATTGGATTATATGGACTTGTTCTGGGACTGGGCTAGAATATTTCCTCAATATTCAATTGCTCTTGTATATAAAAATCTTTCTTATATACATATGAGTGTTTATGAATTTGTTTCTCTAGTCTACCTGGACTAACACAACATGTATAGAGAGTCTATAAGTTAATGATAAATAATTGCTAATTTTAATAGATAGAAGAAAAGAAGAAGAAGAAGGAGAAAATCAAAGAATGTGACCACATGGTGCACAAGAAAAAGGATTTTAAACTAATAAGAAATTTAAATTAAGTGTTCCAAGAGATAATTTGAACAGGATTATTAGATTAGTAGTTAAGATTCTAAGGTCTGGTTTACCTCCTAAGTCAAAGTTGTGAGCTTTAACAAGCATTTTCAGATACAGCTGGCACAAATGTTAGTTAGCTAAGGGGAAGGGGAAGATACTATTGAAGGTGGGAAGAGAATGTCCTATGGAAAAGACGATGAGAGGGCAAACTATTGGGAATTTTCATAAGTTGTTTCAATTGTTGAATACAAAAAAATGATGATCTGAAATGCAAACCCTCATCTGATTCACAGTAAAAGGAAAACACTCAAAGGAGGACAATGTAGTCATCCTGTTAGACTGATCTGAGAGGGCTTCAAAAAGTTCATGAAAAAATGAAAGTAAAAGAGAATGAAAAATTGCCATAAGCACTTTGAAGCCCCCTATATATGCAAATATATACGTGTACAGCTACAAATAAATATACTCTTTCACCCGCAATTCATTTCTGAGAATTTTACCTGATACATATGACTAGACTCATACATTGAAATGAGGCAAATCCAAAGTTATTCATTATGACTTTTTAAAATATATATATATGTAACATGAAAGTTTTAGATACCACCTGAGCTCAATGCCTACCAATATAAGTCGGCTTAAGTAAAGCATGCCACTGCTATACAGTGGATTCTGGATCAATTTAAAAGAATAGTATATTTTTTTATGTCCTTAAAGAGGATATTCAAAATGTCTCATACAGGAATGTATGGGATACACTTGTCTATAAGGTATGTAATCATTTGTACATACTTTGAGTACACCTGCATAGATGACCTCTGGAAGGAATCACAAAGACACTGCCTACCAGACTTGCATGGAACAAGAATTGGGCAGCTGGGGCACAAGGTAGGAGAGAGACTTCACCAATGAACTTGTAAATCTTGTTCAAAAAGCTCCCTGTTCAAAAAGCTCAGTGGGGGGTGGGGGGGCGTGGAAACAAATTAGCTAAACAGGCACCACAGCATAGCATCGCTGGCCCCTGGGACAGCAGGAGTGGGCTAGGGGAATAGTCCAGGGCTAAGGGAGAGGTCCCCAGGAAGGCACACATTTTACTGAAAGAATTTCTAAAACGTTTTCCTACAAGTTTCCCTTTCTTGGACACGGTCGATGAGTGCTGAGCTGTCCGTGAGCCCATTTCCCGTGGATACTGTCTCTTTCTTGATGACCACAGTGGGGACAGAAGCACATCTCTGCTCCAAGAGCAGTGACCACTGGCTTGCTGTGCTTGGGATGGCCCCTCCCCGTGCTCACTTCCTTCCTTCTTCTCCCCTGCATTTGCATCTGAAAGCCAGCTGAGGGTGGGCCCACATTTTTGTGTCAAACAAGAGTCACTTATTAGGAGATCAAGAAGTGTCTTTTCCTTCCAAAACAGGCGCCCTTAGCTGCCTGTTTCCTTAGACCCATGTCATGGCAGCATCTTCCATGTTGATAAAAATAACAAAAGTTTGAAAAAAATAACTAAACCTGAAATCCTCAGTATACTTCTAGGCATTTGTTTACAATTGACACACATTTAAAAACTGAAATTTCAAATGCATTCAATTAAAAAAAATAAGTGAAATGCCAATATTTTCTTCCCTCACTCCACTGGGTAATTTGGTTCATACCTTGAGGAGGAGTCAGCTCATGTTGGGGGCAGTTTGTCAGGACCACACATTTATGTCGTTGTCTCCTTGTCTTTCCATCCATCCATCCAGTCATCTACCTGTCTCTCTGACTAGTTTTTCACTCTTTGTTCTCTAGCCCTCTATTTTTCTTCTTTTCCTGCCTCCCTTTCTGCCTCAAATCATTCTACTACCTTCTCTCTCAGAGGGCCACCGTTAGCTCTGCAAACAATCACTTGCCTACAGCCACAGACTCCCTCCCTTGGCAGCCCGGGCAGGCGGTCTTGCTCACCCGGATGCTGTTCACAATGGCTGCCGTTTTGCTCTCAGCAGCCTCTGGGTTTCCAATAAGGTAATCCCAGGCGCAAAACACCCGCCAGCAGAAAGTGTAGTTCTCATGCGAAGCACTGGCAAGGCTGGTGCGGGAGTTCTTTGCCATCCTGCAGAGAACACAGGTTATAAAAGGCCACGGTGGGGAAGGAAAACAGCTAGGCAGGGTGGTGACCAGTTCAGTTCAAGAAAGGAGGTCCCTCTGGATGGACATCACGTCTGAGGTCAGTGTTTAGCGAGCACACTAATGACTCCAGCCCTTTTGACCAACCTCTTTGGGCAGTATGAAAGCTGAAGCTGCACAGGATTGTGTGGGTCCGTTTGACAAGCAGTCCCACCCTTGTGAAGACTAGCAGGTCACTGGAGGAGTCTGTGTGTGTGTGTGTGTGTGTGTGTGTGTGTGTGTCCCAGAAACCTGCCTGGACCTGGAACTGTGAAATGCGATACTACTCTTACAAAGGGGTCGATCTTCTTGGAGCGTCTGCTATGAAGACAAGGCACAGCAGGTGACGTCCTTCCTGCATATGTCTCACCCTCAGCTGTTTCGTCACACTTGATTTCTAGAGACCCTATAGACCCTGCAGGATGGACTAGAACAGCTTCTGTGGGTTTTCCGGCCAGTACATATTTATGGGAGCAGAAACCCTTATCTTCCTCCCGAGGAACAGCTGGTGGTCTTGAACCTCTGACCTTGCCAACACATAACCTGCGATACCACCAGGCGTCTCCTACATAGGGCATTCTTTTGGCTATCTTAAAGCAGGTGCTTCATGCTTCCTCAGGTGAGGTTCTTCCGTCCTTCAGATCACTTCCCATATTACAAAGCTTCCACTTTCCATTCTCCATACTTACTTTTCCCCTTGAGTTTGCTCCCATTTGCCAATGCATTTCTTGGGAGGAAATTAAAAAAGTTTGTGAGTAAATTCCTATTAGGATTTAACTCCATTTTCCCACAACCCTTATGAGGACTCCTCAGACAAAGTTTCTGGCAACCAAGTAACTGTGCTTCTTGTCACATTGGCCAGCTGGCTCCCTCCCTCCCTTCCTTCCTTCTTTCTCTTCTCCCTCACTCCCTTCCTCTGCAGTCTGCACTTTGCTAAAAATGTCATGGGGGCAGAGCGACAGAGTGCTACAGATAAACGCTCTCAACACAGGGCATTCAGGAAAGATTAACCCTCAGGAACAGCAATGGGAAAAGCACTATCATGAGCGTGGGGGATGGTCAGAGAGGGGGGAAGGTAGCCCCCTCCCCCCTGAATGGACAAGTAACAGAAATGTGGGTGAAGGGAGACAAAGGACTGTGTAAGATATGAAATAACAATAATAATATATAATTGATGGAAGATACAGGAGGGGGTGGGAGAAGGGAGGTGAAAACGAGGAGCTTGCATCAAGGGCTGAAGCAGAAAATGCCTTGGAAATGATCGTGGCAACATGCATACAAATATGCTTGATAAAATTGATGTCTGGAATGTCATAAGAACTGTAAGAGCCCCCAATAAAATGATGGTGGTGGGGGGGGGAGAAAATGAGAGAGAAAAACAAGTTAGAAAGAAGTCGTGGGCCAGTCAAAGTAATTCCCCCTCAGACAGGGCTGCTTTATCAGTCTACATTACCTAGCTCCCACGGAGAAGCTTGGGGGGCCGTGGCTGGCATCAACAGTAAATATGCTTAGCTGCTCCAAAAGTTTGGGCACCCCAGTCTACCCAGGGGTGCTTCAGGAGAGAGGTGTGGCAACTCTGTCCCCATATACCAGTACCCGCTAACTCTCTGGCGCATAGTTCTACTGTGACGCTTAATGAAAGCTGGCTGTAGCACCGTAGAATATGAAAGCTGGGTGGGAACTCAGTGCTGCTGTTGTTTGTGAGCCAGTATGCCCAGTTTACAGAAGAGACCTAGAGAGAGGACCTTCTGCTGAAGGTCTCGCCAGAGGTGGGTGGTACAGATCTCCTATGAACCAGCCACTTGGTTCTTGTGTTTGCAGCACACTGCCTCTCAGTGATGGACCGGCTGCAGCGTAACCCAGACAAGTCTGGCCTGTGCAGAACATGTAACTAGACCACAAACATAGAGGCCCAGGGATATAGTGTTCTTTCTGCAACTCCCGGTAACCCAGAACATCTTGTTGATATCACAATTAGTGCAGTTGCTACCTTGTCTGAAATCTATTTAATCAGTGCATCTATATGATGACATAAGGGCTTCGGTGTCAGGCTTCTAACTCCAAGGCCAGCAGTTTGAACACAACAGGCATCCTCCCTGGGAAGAGATGAGATGTCTTACACCTGTAAAGATTTACAACCTTCTCTGTCCTATATATGGTCAATATGAGTCGGAGTTGACTATGGCAGCGAGTTGAGGCTTGAGGATTTGGTTCTTGTTTCTCCAAACCCAGCGCAAACATCCTAAAACCTGGCTGAAGATACCGTTCCATAAAATCTCAAACCAAGCTACTGCCCTTGAGCTGGTTCTGACTCACAGTGACTCTGTGGACCTTGTCGAGCTGTCCATCTGGTTTTCAGAGGCTGCACATCTTGCTGAGAGCACACAGCCTCATCTTTCTCCGGTGGACAGTTGGTGGGTTCGACCTGCTGAGCTTGTGGTTAGCAGTCCAATGTGTAACCCCCTACCTCACCAGACTTCCTTTGTGTTCAATCAGTGCTGACTCAATCACGACAAGGCTTCCGTGGCTTGCCTACCCATGAAATGTGACAGTAGGGGTATTGACAGGACTAAGTGAGATCACACACATTGCAACTTGGCATCCGTTTTTAAGACATTGAATGGTCTTACTTTTTTAAAAGAATGATGAAGCTGTAAGCAAACACAGCCATCCCCACCAGGAAATATGCCAGAGGCAGCCGATAGCCAGCTCTGCCAATCCGCCTCTCCCTGCCGTAGTAGCCATAGAAGAGGACCGAGTACTGGAGGTAGCCCTGCAAAGAGAATACTTGGCATCACTTCTGTTTCCCAGATACCATCCGCCTCCTCCCTCAAGACAAGAGTGTGGCCAAGCATCAAGCTCACCCCCAGCGACCAGACGGTGTCCAGGTCTTGGGCAGATGCCATGTGTTCCCTGGGGATGGTCTTACTAGTGGTGCTTCCAAAGGGCTGGCCTGCAATCAGCTGTTGTGAGAGAAGAGGAGGCCATGGGCTCTTCTGAGTGAGGAGGAACTGGGAGAGCAAGGTCAACTGTTCTTCTTGTTCCCATGAAGGTGCTTCACATGACACCTCCCAGCGAGTGGATCTCTGCTTGATTCTCATGGATGGAGCCATCGAGGGTGGTCAGATTTTTGATTTTGGAAGACACTCAGTATGTGGGTTCACTCTTTGATGTTGACTTTCTAGTTCTTATTCACTGGGAGCTCTGGCGGAGCTGTGGAGAAGTGTGAGTCTGCTTACCGTAAAACCTGGGGTCCAAACCCACCAGCTGTTCCATGGGAGAAAGATGAGGCTTTGTGTTCCCATAAAGATTTACCGTCTTAGAAACCCACAGGATCAGTTTTACCCTGGCGTTTAGGGTCACTATAAGTCGGTATCAACTCGATGGGGGTGAGTTTTGTTTGTGGTTCAATGCCCTTCGGGAGTAAAATGGATCAATGGTTGGGAACCTGAAGTGTTGGATCTCTCCTCAAGTGATCTTGTTCTAACACAATAATGAATGATTGAGCAGACAAGGTAGGACTCCAGCCAGTGATTAATTGGCTGTGCCACCAGGGGCTTTTATTTTAACATACAGTTAGCAAACTAGAGCAAGCTATATATCTTATCTTTTTGTATGACCTGAGAGCTAAGAATAGTCTTTACATGTTTCAGTGATTGGGGGTGCGGTGGAAAAAAAATCAAAATAAGAGTAAGCCACATTAAAATAAATAAGCTCACATAAATAGGTAAAATTACGTGACATTCCTGTGTTCATAAACAGAGTTTATGTGGAACATGGCCATGCTCATTCAGTCATACGTTGTGTATGACTGCTTGCCAAGGAGCCCTTCATGGTGCAAGAGTTTCATGTTTGGTACAGAAAGAAAGGCTGGTGGTTCAAATTCAACCAGCAATCTCACAGGAGAAAAGACCTGGTTGTCTTCTCCTTTAAAAAACATAGCTTAGGAAACCCTATAAGGACACGTTGACTTATCATGGGGACTTTTGCTGTGAGAAGAACCCTGACTTGATGGTGCTGAATAGCAATGGCTTCTTCCCCACTACAGACAGTGTGTGCCAACCTCTGTTTCAAAACACATGCCCTCTCCCCACCCCCCACACACTATGTAGGCTAGCAAGAGCTGTTGTCATAAACCAGTCCTCATAAAGTGCCCCCTTTCTAAAGAGGTAGGACACGTATCTATCCCCAGGAGTTTCTTACCTCTGGAATGACAATAAACGCGCCGGTCATGACGGTGAGCATGATGTTAATTCCAAATAACCATCTCAAGAAGATAAAGTAGGAGGCCACACCAGAGCCAAAATGACCTAAAGGAAGAGAAGACCATGGGAACGGCATCCACCAGCAACCTCGCAGCACGCATTCCTTCGCCAGGCGACACAAACTGCTCTCATCTTGGCAGGGAACAGAGTAAGAATGCCACCCATGGTACCAGTCAGTGTGGTAACCCAAAGGGGCAACTCCAAACCAAACTGCCATCCGGTCAGTTCGCCTCCTAGTGACGCTGCAGGAGCGTGGAGAGCTTCCCCCCTGGGATTCTGAGATGGGGATCCTTTGTTGTGTTTGCTGTTGTTGCGTGCCATTGAATCATGACCACCGCGTGCACAGCAGAGGGAATCACTGCCCGGTCCTGCGCCACCCCCAACAATTGTTCTTATGTTTGAGCCCATCGTGGTAGCTGTGGCGTCAGCCCATCTGGTTGAGGAGCTTCCTCTTTTACCTTGTCCCTCTACTTTACCCAGCATGGTGTTCTCCAGGGACTGGCCTCTGCTGACAACATGTCCCCAGAATGTGAGATGAACAGGAGTAGACAGCCTTGTCTTCCTCTTGTGGAGCAGCCAGTAGTTTTGAACAGTTGAAGCCTACTGCATAACCCACTGCTCAATAATGTCTATCAGAACACTGTAGGCAGGATTGCAGAAAGGAAAACACTCCTCATTTGCTAAGCTTGCTGCGATTGTTGGGTGCCATGGAGTTAGACTCAACCTGACCCTATGTGACACGGTAGAACTGCCCCATGGGGGTTTCTGGATTGCCATCAACCTCTGACTGTCTGAGCTGAAGCACCAACTGCCCATTTAGCAGTGGATGCTTAACCTCTTCATCACTAGGGCTAAGTTTCAAGATATAAAACAGATGTTGACAAAGGAGGGAAGTACAAAAGGAGCATATGACAACTTATTTTTGCAACTTTTCTACGTGTGTAATGTTATGTCAAAATAAAGTTCAAGGAAAATCAAATTTCTATGTATTAAAGTGAACATCAGGGAGCACAAAAGAAGTATGAGGATGGTACAGGGCTGAGTAGCAAGTCCTTCTACCATACAGACTATTTTATCAGTTAAAACCAATCCTCACCAACCTCTATCAGCCACCAGAAGGAGAAGTTGAAAGTGAGACATCAATGACTTCCTGCAGCACGTGGATCTTGCAATATATAAAAACCCAAAACCAAACCTAACATCTCTTAATATTTTATTCCAAATTTCATGCTCCACAGCAAATAGAAAAATATGAAAAGTCACAAGTAAACCCAAAATTCTCACCAGTTTTGAGATCGCAATTCCACTAGATGACTAGTATCTGCTCTACTACTGCAGTGTCTCACCCATTGTTGTCTGGTTCTTGGTACCATTGAGTTCATTCAGACTCACTGGTTTGCTCCATAATATGCATCTGCAGCTACCACTGTATTGTGACATGGTCTCATGCTAGAAGATGCTTTCATCATATGAGTTCTACTGTTATACCCAATGGGTTTTGCATCTTATCTTCCACCAGGTAAATAATTTTAATAAATCATTTTTGTCTGAGATCTGGTTCCTCAGAAGCTGATCCCGAGAAAGGGATTTTGCCGCACTTGATTGATTGAGGAAGTTCTCTTGATGATAGCACCACAGGGAGGCTATAGGTTGTCAGAGCACGTTGGTCAAAGGCAGGGGGATGTGTACCTAACTTCCAGGGAAGGTTGTCTAAGGACAATTCTCTAGAGCAGTGATTCTCAACCTGTGGATTGAGACTCCTTTGGGGGTTGAACAACTCTTTCATAGGCATTGCCTAGGACTTTTGGAAAACATACATATTTCACAATATATAATAACATATTGTTTTGTCAGTAATCACTATGATTTCATTATGTTCAATTTGTAACAAGGAAAATACATCCTGCATATCAGATATTTACATTATGATTCATAACACTAGCAAAATGACAGTTATGAAGTGGCAATGAAAATCACTTTATGGTTGGGACCCTGTATTAAGTAGCCACGACACGAGGAAGGTTGAGAACCCCTGCTCTGGAGAAAGGGGTAGCTGGGAGTTAACAGCTAGAGCCGCAGAGGAGTAGATGTGTCAGGCAGGTACAGAGGATGGGGGTGGGTACCAACAACACCCACGCCAGCCTTACATAGTGACTTCTTTTGTGTGGCTGCTGCTATTGTCTCCTCTGGCTGTTAGACAATGGGGGCGTTTGATCTAAAGAAAGAGTCAGACATTTTCAAGAACTTGTCACACAAATTACAGATTTTTTCTAGAAACACAGTTCTGGTTTACGGCCCCATCAACTGAGTCTGAGAATGCCTAATTCATTTTAAATATCGAGTATTTTGAACTTTGTTAAGTGTTTCTAATTTTGTCTTCTTTTAGCTTTTTCTTTTTTTCCTGCCTGAAAAAAAAAATTCTTTATTATGGGATGATCTTTCCTCAAAGAGTTTTCCTTTCAATTTCATCACTAAAGGGCCTCCATTCTGAGATCATATAAACGATCTTTTCTTTCATTGCTGCTCATCTATTTAAATCTTTGATGCAATTTTAAAGAAAGGGGATTTAAATTCATTCTTTAAAATGATCAGACTAATTGTTCCAGTTCAAGCAGGAGACAATTTAGGTTGATTCCAATTGCTAGTATATGCTAACAATCTATGGCCACTCTCTTGACTCTCTGATCTGCTCCTGCATTTTGGCTTGCTTCTAGGATTCATCAGTCAGTACACTGTAGCCATGCTGTTTTAATGATTGAAGCTTTAGAATGCATTTTAATCATTTGATTATGCAAGTTCATTTGCATGTTTCCTTTACATTTTGGGGGGGGTGGGCTTCCTGAGCATTTTTCTTCTGTGTGAGTATTTTTTAAGGCATCACTGCCCTCTGGTGGGAGTAGGAGGTCTTGCCTAGCTCCTGGAGAGCTGCTGCTGGATTTGAACCGCCAACCCAGTGGGCTGCAGACCCGCACTCAACCACTACGCCACCGGGGCTCAGCCCTCTATGTGAGTTTTATGATCATTTTTGCCGAAGACTCAAAACACTGTATGGAGATTTTGATCATAATCATATTGACTTTGGGGAAAATTAGCATCATTCGAATATTAAATCTTCCCATCTGTGTCTCTCTATAAGACTATGGTCTGTGGTCCAGTTTGACAGTCTTTCTTACTTCATAGTTATTGCTAAATCATTATTTCTGGTAGTGTGTTTAAATGCAATTGCAGTTGTGATCTAATACATTGTTAGGACATTATTTTACTAACATCTCCCACCGTGCCTGTGGATATGCAGAGTTTGGCACTCCCCCCAAGTGTCATTGACACTTCCCATCCTGCTACCCTCTTGCTTAGCGACAGTTTTTCATTGAGTCCTTAAGGGCTTGTGCTGGGACTAGCTGGATGAGCAAATGGAGAGGGAGCAACAGTGCCACTGTGGGATACAGGACTGGTTCTATCATGGGCGGTGGTGGGGCTGCATACCATGTTCCCTGTGTCCTCTGTGCTGTGAGTGGGCCAGTGGGCACATATGTATGTGGGCCAGGACCGCAGCTTCTTCTTAAGCCTCATGGCGGATCGGCTACATGGACTTCAGCCTTCCCAGTGCCACTCCTCCCAGTGTACATACTTACTCTCGATTTTCTTGATCCTCATTTCCCAGGGGATGAAGATGACCACGAAGTTACAGGCCAGACGAGCAAATTTCCGCCAGAGCTAGGAAGAAGTGAGTGGTATTAAAGAGTTTCACTTGCATTATGATGGCAGTGACTGGGTGATCCTGGGGGCTGGGGGTGGGGTGGGGGGGTGGGAGTGGGTTGACTACATCTAGACAAGGACCCCAATCCACCCTATAAGAATTTCACTTATTGTTTCACCGGCCTGTAAGCGCAGCTGTGGGACCAAAGTAGCCCTTTGTCTTTTCTTTGCTTCTGACCAGGTGAATGGACCCGTGCCTTGGAATCTCAGCCCCGGTTTGTATTGAGATTTATATTCTCCAGGCTCTCAGCCTACCTTTCTTAAGCCTAACGTACCTGGAGCAGA
Source organism: Nesogale talazaci (assembly GCA_004026705.1). Lineage (NCBI taxonomy): Eukaryota > Metazoa > Chordata > Mammalia > Afrosoricida > Tenrecidae > Nesogale > Nesogale talazaci. The sequence continues at coordinate 87,075 of PVJH01005804.1, forward strand.
AAGCACAAGCTGTCCTGTCAACGCCAACTCAGGGCAACAGCCTGGAGATGGAATAGAATTGCGTTCCAAGGATTTCCAAGGGTTGGGCTTTTAGAAGCACAACTTTCTGACAAGGGGCCCCCAGGTGAACTTGAACCTTCAACCTTTCAGTAAACAACTGGATGCTTTAACTCCTTGTATTTACCCTGGAGCTCCAGGGCAGAGAATCAAAACCCAGACATAACAAGGACAGTCAATGCAAAGCCGCCATCATGAATTCAGTTTTCACTGGCGATGGCATGAGGGTCCCGGCATCGAGCTGCTCTGTTGGTCTTCTTAGTTGTTGGCATCAGACCTTTCTTGTGTTAGACTGCTGGGGGGATTCACACCTCGGATCTTTCATTAATAGTCTACTTTAGGCAATAGTGGCACAGTTGTAGCAGTCCAGGGACCAGAACAAGAGCAGCAAAAATCATCTGGGAGCGAGGTCAAAATTCATCCACTTAGCCTCATGATGGGATCACTATCCTTCATTTTATGTGCAACAGCAAGTATTCCCTTTTTCCCTAAATTTATATCTGGTTTACTATTGCTCAATGTTCCAATATTTGTTCATTGGGATGCATAAGTCATTACAAGTTGCTGAACCCAGGTGAAGAAACATATTGTTTCACAAATGTCTGTTCATCACATATCATAATTTAGCTGGAGAAAATAAGAAGAGGAAATGGTGGCATATGTGTTCATAAAAATACAACTGTGTTTGTTAGGCTGGTTCTCTAGAGGAACAAAGCTAGTGATGCTTGCATGCATGTAGAAAGAGATTTGCACCAAGAAAGGGTTCACTTAGTTTAGAAAGAGGTAAATCCAGGCTGGTTCAAGTCAGGCTTTGACTGACTTTTGGTAGCTGAGGACTGTACAGCAGGATGATGAAACAGTGACAGTGAGGGGTAGGAGGGAGGGGAGAGGGTACCGACTGGTGGATATCAAGGTCCATAGTTGACTGCATGAATCCACTGACAATTCCTGGAATCGATAGATATAAGACCCAGCTCTGGCAGAAGGAGAAGGGTCAAAAGAAGAGCTAATTCTGGTCACACTCCTTCTTTCTCTTTTACAAAAAAGGCTATGCCATGCAGGAGGCTGCGATCCAATGCATTGTTTGGGCTCCACCCTTTCACCCTTACCGAAGATTGCCTAGTTGACATAATCCCTAATCATCACACCTCGTCTCAAATTTGCATTCCATGAGCTCTGTCACAGTGAAATCAGCATGATTTTCATCATAAAAATGTGGACCAGAAGTGCCAGGAAGAATCTTTGGAAATCAAAGGAAAAAGAACCTCCTTCTGGTTCATTGTGTTAGGAGGTGCTGTGCAGTCAGCATGCTTCTTTAATGCTCTGTGTCTTATGTAGTATTGTTTCTTTTCTACCCTTCCACTGAACCCAGAGCTGAGTGGATCAGCCACTGAGGAAAGGGCAAATATTGTATGATGTCACCACTATAAGAGGTCACAGCATGCTTTCCACATGGAAAGAAACCTTTGATGATGACGAGTGGTGGAATGAAAAGAGAAGGTGACTCATTAGCTAGAGTGGTTAAACATCACTTGGGTGAAGAGAAGAGACAAAAAGGAATGAAAGTTTTGCCATGACTAAGTGATTATTGAATAAATATGGATAAAATTTTGCTCTTCCATACACTTACTGTGTATTTTTAAATGGGTGTCTAAAGGGGCAACTAGAATGGGAATAGGGAGCTTGTTCCCACACTGTGAAAAATAAAACCAATCTCACTAAACAATTTGTGTAGAAATTATTGAATGGGCATCTAAATTGCTGTGCAATCCTTTACAGAAAGCACAAGAAAATATTAAAAGGAATAAATGAAACCTGGGAGTGGGGAATCAAAAGAAAAGGAAATGAATGGCAAATAGGAGCCTTGGGAAAAACCAATTCCATCACTTGGCAATCAGTCAAAATTTGTGACCAGGCCTCACTGAGCTTTCATTTAAACTTTATTTAAAGATTATTTTGTTTCCTATAATTTGAAGAAGAATGCACCTGTCTGTTTTTGCATCTGAAAATAGCAAACTTTTAAAAATATATAGCCTTCAACATTGGGAAAGATATTAGGAGAGCTGTAAATCTTTGTAGATGGTCACTGTCATTTTTTCCATTTAGTTTTTATATGAAGATATATTAATTGAACTAGTATGTCATTTAAATATCCTTCTTCAAAAAGGCCACAACAATGATAGCATTCAAAGATTTTCACTAGAACTTTCTGAGGTGACGTTGTTGCTTCATAAATAAGCTTGCACAAAGTTGAGCAGCCAGATGATATGACATCGGGACTTGGAGTTGGTGTAGACCCCATTTCTACCAGTGCTATGCAGAGCACCCATCATGGTTTTGTTGTATTGGGCCTTCTGCTTGGTCACATGCTTCATCATTGGTTGGTCACCACTCTTGGTGTCTAAGAGTTCTTTGCCCACCCAGTTATTTTGCTTATGGCACTGCCACCTCCACTCCAACCTGTCTGCTGAGAATGCTCTCCTGTTCTTCCCATTGCAACTTTCGTGTCTCGTGATCCATGCTGACGTTCTCTGTTCTCTAGGACAAGTATTCCTAAGAGTGCATAACCCTGTTTTCTCTGGGAGTAGTCAACTTTCCTTGTTTTCTCCTGACAGTTTCAAAGCTGACAGCACGGCTACCATTTACCTGTCTTTGCTTTTTAAGAGAACGTTGTTGCTCTATCATTTCACTTTCTGTCGCTGTGTTTTCTGTAGATCCAACTGGACATGCTGAATCCCCGAAGGTTAAGTCTTATCTGTACTTTTGATTTCTGTGTTTCAGCCGATTTCAAGCTGAGGGCACCTCATTCATCTTCAGCCCCTGGTTGATGATCACTGACATCATTTCCTGGGATTTCTATTCCACCGCAAAGCTCCCAAAATTCAAGGATTCTGCCTTCTGGGCTTCTCCTTCTGCCCTCTTCTCCACTTTTCTGGTTTAGTCTCTTCAAAGCCTCTAGAGAAATGTCCATGCTTTCTTCCACCCTGCCCTCTTTTAAGCTCCTGATATTTCTAATTCATTTCTTCATGGTGTTCCTCTATATCAGGGGTTCTTCACCTTCCTAGTGCTGCAGTCCTTTAATACAGTTCCTCATGTTGGGGTGACCCCCCCAATAAATGTTCATTTTTATGTTCATTATTATTTCATAACTGTCATTTTGCTACTGTTAAGAACCAGGTGACACCTATGAAAGGGTCATTCGTCTCACAAAGGGGTCGCCACCCACAGGTTGAGAACCGCTGTTCTAAATCCATGTCAAGCGGTCTAAGTTCCTTTTTGAAAATTCATGCAGTTCAGTATAATTAATTCAGTAGCCTTTGCTGGATCCCTATTAGATTGTAGATACTGTCATAAGGTTTCAATTTCTTTTTTTTTTTTTTTGGTTCTAATTTATTAAACTCCATTTTTTTTCCTTCTCTATTTGTTACTGTCTCCCCATGCTGGTGATTTGCTGATCATCTTTGGTAATGTGCCTAACTAGCTATACTCTCTCTTACACTGGACGTTCCCAGACTCTTGTCTTCTGCTTGAGCCCTTGATCCCCATGAGCTGTGTCAGAACATTTTTTCAAACTGCAAACCTTCCACATTGGAGAGGGTGCTGCTCTAGCTTCCAGTCTCGCTCTGGTTTTCATTTTCAGGGAATCTAATGTGGAAGTGTTATCACAGACTTGCATTCATTTCTCATCTGTAATTTTCATCTCTGTGTCCCTAACTTATCTTTCAGGAGACACATCTTCTGTGCCTTATTTTCCCTGTGCAATTTCTTCTTTGACTGTTACAATTTGTCTTTCTCTTGTGTGTGTGTGTCTTTCTTTCAGTAAATGCACTATCCAAGCTAGCCACTCATTGCTCTCTCCATCTCCATGTTGGTCTTGTTTACCTACCATAGTTAAGTAGCTGTCCTCAAAATGCTTTGATTCCCCCTTGTTTCAGATAGCAACTCTTCCTAATTTTCTTGACCGTACCTGTCTGTATTTGAAGCGTATGGATTTTAGTTGTAGTGCGCTTATCTTACTTCTAAGGAACCCAAAGAAATTAAAATGACTCTAAAAATCTATCTCTGGAGGATCATTCACTCTGGTTTTCATTGTCCTCAATGACCTCACAGCTTGATCTACGGCACTGTTGTGAAAACAGACTCCCTCCTGTGCCTATAGGACAACCACTAGAGCCTGCTTTAGTGGTCCAGGAGACATTCTAGTTTCCACTCCAATATTTCCTGATGGGAAATATCATAGACCACAAGCAGTTCTTCCTGCCAACCCAATTCCACATCTTGCAATGAGGCCAGTCGTCGAGGGTTGGTGACTACTGGCTTGTTCATAGTGTCCACTCTGTTGGCGTGGAAGGAAGGCAGTGGCCTCACTACACTGAGGGGGAGGGGCAGTAGGACCAAGAACCACAGGTATTCCTGGGATACTTGGCAATATATATTATAATGACTTTTGGGAAATAATTGGTTGCTATTTATCAAGAGCGAAAAAACAAACAAACAAAAAGGACCCTATTCACAATGATCACAGAACTGACATCGATCCTAAGCAAGGAATCTAGAAACTATGAGTAGTATGCAAGACTTGACAGTGTTATTTATAAGATCAAAACACTGGATGCAACTTAATTGTCCCTCTTCAGCAGGCGAGGGGCTAATTGAATTAGAATACATTTCTCTGATAAAATGTTACGTGGCTATTAAAAATGATGAATCCAACAATTTTAGAGCCACATGGACAAACCCTTAAGTTGTGGCGCTAAGTATAAAGAAAAAGGAAGCAAGGGCCAAATGTTCATACACTGCTATAATACAAAAACCTATGCATTTACCTAAAGACTAAAATACTATATTGTGGAGTAGGGCTTATCTATCCTTAGATGGTTACCAGGAAGAGGGAAAGAGAGAGGGGAAGTCAAGTGCTAGAGGGGACACGTGTTAACTTGGGTGAAAAGTCAATATACAATAGAAAGGAAGTTAGGAAAAAATGATGGAGGCAGGGGTTCAAGGGTTGAGGGCAACAGGGACACATACTCCTATGTACACAATCCTGAGGCAGGGGTGATCTGTGGACAGATGCTTGCATAGACAGCCAGGCTGAGCCGACCGGGGAGGGAGAGTAGGAATATGCTCATAAATACATATAAATATTACACCATGTGTGTGTTGATCTTTGCTGCCAAGGCATGAATGTGGTGAAGCACACAGAGGCCAAGTTATGAAAACGTTTTAGGCATTATCAAACATCCTGAAGAAGGAGTTGCTAGATCTGTGGGATCAGGGCCAAAGTCTTAGGGCACGACAAGGTCAATGGGCATAAGACAGCGCACAAAGACAGTGTTCTACATCCTTCTCTCACGAGTAGCATTTGCAGCTCTGAGCCCTGGAAGCAACTAGCTAAGGCAACTATTCTTCTCCCCCTATCTGGAGGACAGAGAGTAATGAAATCAGAATTCATGTAGCAAAGAAGTGATTTGTAAGTCTTTGCAACACATAAAATTATCACAAAGTCTTTATAAAAAGAGAATTGCCATGCATGCTAATGTATGGAATTTAGCAACTGAATGGGGAAAAAAATGAATGCAGAGCCAGAAACTTTAGCCTTGTTCATGTATTACAGAGTGATTACTGAACTATATCTGTTAACAGATCACTACAAGAGATAAAATAAATGGGCCCTACGTGTATGGGTGGAATTAACTCAATAAAGTTGCTATACATTCCCCCCCCCCCCAAGAGAAGAAACTCTTTTTACCATCTGCTAAATTATACTTGCCCAAGGCCACACTCTTGGTAGACGGCAGCATCTTGGACCATAATCCCTGGTATGGGCCAGATAGACTTTGCCACCCACGCACTGCTCCATCGCTGTTGATGACTCTAGTACAATGGTAAATGCAAGTACAAGTATGGTTTCCTGCCCTGGAGACCACCAGGCATGTGCCTTACCTCTGCACCCGCTGCTTGGTAACCTCGGGTTCTGGTCAGTCTCCCTTCAAACTGCAGCACAATCTCCTTTGCTCGTCTGGGAGCAGAAGAAGAAAACAACTGTGAATGTGATTTTAATATGCTTCCAATCTCTGCAAGATATATATGGAAATCCATACAACAAGCAGACGTAGCCAAACAAGGTCCGAGAAGATGCTTTGTAGGTAAGAGGGTGGAGTTGGAAAATATTTTATCTTCTGACTTTCAGTAAAGGAAACACTTGTTTAAAAAGACTTCCTGTGGGGGCTGAGCCACCATTGGCGTAGTGGTTGTGCGTAGGTCTGTGGCCCACTGGGATGGAGGTTCAATTTTAGCAGCGGCTTCATAGGAGCAAAGGCTGGGCCTCCTACCTCCCCCACCAGAGGGCAGTGATGCAAAGAAAGAAGATTTCTTTCAAGATTTAAGTGGACTGATTAATACCAAGCAATGAACAAATACCAAAATCAGTTATCACTGAACTTCTTTCAGCCCTTCTCTGATTCTGTTAGTTGGGGCTTCATTTTTTTGGCTTTTCGAAATCACATGCTAATGTCTTGCCCCCCAATGGTTCATATCAGCACCCTTTCTCCTGACGACAGTTATCTGAAGAAGGTCAGAGGTAGTTTCGGTGAATGTGCTTCAAAAAGAAGATGATGTCTGATTCATGGGACCAAGAAGGTTGGATCTACAAAGCCATAGATGGTTTGAGTCTGTGACTAATGACTAATACACTAATGGGGCACTCTGCTGAGCTGACCTGAGCTTCTACCTTAAGTGATGATGACTCCTGGACAATGGCCAGACTGCATTGACTCAGATGGTCCCATGTGCACGTAAATGGACAGCAAGACTAGAAAACAAATGTGAGTCCCATGGACGGATTAACTCAAAGACTCTTAGAAATATATGATACCACTTCATGCCACATGCAGCAGTGATCCAATTCAGGGACGGTCATTATCCAGAGATCAGCCACCCTCTGTGGAATGAAGCACAGTGCTATGAACTTAGTTCTCTGGAATTAGTCAATGTCTGACACTTTTCTTTGCTTGGAAGTTTTCCTATGTCTGTCTTAAATAACCTAGCATTATTTCTAGCAATACTTTCTTGGGGATTGCAAAGAACAAGCAGTCTCCTATTCTATAAGCAGAGTGGTATCGTCAAAGCATAATATAACCAGAGAGCTGGGTTTGGGGATTCTTTAACCTTTTCAATAGTTTGGTCAATGCACTGACTTTGTTCTGGCCAGAACCAAAAATACAGCCAAGAGGAAAGGTTGAAGTTCAGCCCTTTGCATGGCTACCACATCATCCACAAAGTTGCACATTCCAAATTTAAAAAGCTAGGAGCTGACCAGAACCACATAGTAATTTATTTTATTTACATATCTCTATGATTTTATTGTTGTTGTTGCTTCTTTGGTATGCTTATCTTGGGTCAAGCACAGTGGCTGAAAACCAGAAAGATGTTTATTTGTCTTTCACTAACTATTCAAAGGCATTAGACTGTGTGGATCATGAGGAACTATGGACAGCCTTGAGAAAAATGGGAAGCTAAGAACATTTAGTTGTGGGTACATAGAACCTGTAATATGAATCTAGAAGTGCTGAGTGAACAGAACAAAGGAACATCGTATGATTTAAGATCTGTAAAGGGCATCTCAGGATTGGATCCTCTCACCATAAGTTACTCAATTTGTAATATGAGCACATCATTCGAGAAATAAGATTATCTGAAGAAGAATGTGGGCATCAGAATTGGAGAAAGGCTTATTAACAATCTGTGGCATATAGATGACATGATCTTGCTTGCTAAAATTAAGGGCTTGAAGCACTTGCTGATGAAAATCAAGGATTGCAGCCTTCAGTATGGATTACAATCAAGACCAAAATCCTCACAACTGAGCCAGAAGGTAATATCATGATAAATGGAGAAAAGGATGAAGCAGTCAAGAATTTCATCCCATTGGATCTAAGAGCAATCAAGAGATCAAATGACAAGCTCTCCCTAAAGTGTTAAAAAACAAGGATGTTACTTTGAGGACTTATGTGCGTCTGACCCAAGCCCTGGTATTAGCAATCACCTCATATGCACATCAAAGTTTGACACTGATAAGGACTCCTGGAAGAAAACCCGTGCAGACTACGGTGTTGGTGAAGGGTATGGAAAAGACCACATACTTCCCAGAGAACCAAGAAATGAAGGTACCCTAGCCAAGAAAGATTGATGATTAGGTGTGGTCAGTATTATGGTAAAGGCATGGAGGACTGCTCAGGTAGCATACAGGGTGGACAGAGCCTCGGCTCAGTCATCGACTGATGGTGACTCTGCTAGCACTGACCTATGTGCTCCCCTAAAGGAGAAGCACTTGCTGTCACCTCGCAGCAGCTGACAGACGTCTGCTCCAGACCCAGGGCTATGGCTGTCTACTGTCTGACAATGTGAGCTTGAAGGCTTCGGATCCTTCCACTTGGTTGCCCAGCAATAGGCTCTATGAGTAGCGTGCTGCTCCAGTACCTCTTCAAGGTGAAGGAGAGATGTGTGTGACGAGGGCATGACAAATGGGGGCTCTGCGTGAGAGCCACTCTCTGTAAGCTTGACCCTTGGCTGGCAAGCTGTCTGTGTCAGCCTTCTCAGTGTTCAGGCGGGGAGACATGACCCAAGAACAAGGTTGAGGCTCTTCTTCATTGTATGTTCAGCAGGACCCTGGCAGAACAGCCATCAGAAGTTGATGGCTTCCTTAGGGGGTAAAGAGGCTTAACTTCCTACTGCTTGGATAACAATCAAGTTATCCATGAATCATCGTAGCTTCTGTATGAATTTAACAAATTCTGATAGAATATACACTTCTTTTATTTTTAGACTCGTTTCATTTCATTGCTCAAATGATTACTTTGGCAAAGTTTCTGTATTTCAGGAGACAAGCACACTGGACACGGCATCTTAAAGAGAAGGTTTAAGACTCAATTCTAGCTCTCAGAAGCCATGTGTGGCCTTGGATCAGTCACTCAGCATCAGCATCTCTGAGGACGAGCCCTTCCATCTGAAACATGGTGAGCCCTTCCTTACTCAAAGAAATAGAAATGATGAACACTGATAAGCAAACACAAAAGGCAGGCAAAGAGAATTCACTGGAAACATTTGCAAGGGAAAATAAGATAAACTTAGTCATTTGACCAAGTCTCCCAAAGAATGACGTGCTGTCTGTCTGGTCCAAGTCAAAAACCAAGACTGGAATGGAAATCTTAGGCATGATTTGATGGGAAAGGAATGCAGAGGTCATCTGCTCAACATCTAGAAAGGGGCATCAAAGAGCAAGTTTGGTACAATAGTGGTTCTAGTCCTGACTGCAGACAAAATTGTCTATGTCAAAGCACTCGCCTTATGTTTGTTAAGAAAGCACGCACTACTGGAACGCTATGTCATAGCTTCTGATTTAGTGGGTCTGAGGGAGCAACTCAGCCCCCAGGGTTTATCAGAATGCATTTAGGGAGTGGGGGAACTGCTGCAGAAGGAGAGAGTTATTTTTCACCATCACTTCCACTTGAAAGAGAAGAAACTAGTGTGTAGATAAAATAAGAGCCTGATCTTGGGCTAGTGGGTAGTTGCTGGAGTACTTGAATCTAGACACTCAGCTGTCAAATCTCTAGCCCTAACTGTGATCTAGACAGCTCTCTGATATGATCCTCAGCATGAAAATAATCAAGCCTCCCACAGAGTCCTTTCCCTGACCCAACTAAAACCCAGACTCAAAGCCATGAGGTTGATTTTGACTCATAGTGAGCTTATGGAACAACAGGGTAGAACTGTCCACAGTGGGTTTTCTGAGACTATCACTCTTTGTGGGAGTCGAATGACGCATCCTTCTTCCTCAGAGTGGCTGGTGGTTTTGAACTGCTGCCCCTGGGGTTAGCAGCCCCAAACGTAACCATCAAGGCTTCGTGTCTTCCATCCCCTACCTGCATCAGAGGGAGGTGCCAGCCAAGCAGCTAAAATGAGTGTCTCGCTTCATTTTGGTTAACATGCCTGTTCCTTGTGTGTTTGGTGATCTTGTTCATTTCTAGGGACAATATTAAAACTCTAAAGATGACAATTGAGTTCAAAAGTCGAACACTCTACAACAACATAGACTCTCATTGCAGACAGACAGACAGACAGACAGACAGACACAGAATAATCAGTTACCTGTGCTATCTTTGAGCCTGGAAGCCTGCTGGACCTCTTTGACATATCTGAGACCCTCAGAGCCAGGCCCAGTGATGGAGCTGCCCCTTTCACCTATGGTTCAGTGGCAATGCTCATTGTAATACTCAGCGGGTGCTTGGAATGCCTCACCTCAGTGCTTTCAGCTTCTGCCCCATGGGCCAGGGTCTGACTCGGATGTTTGCCATGAGGTCCTTCTGGAACTGTATGTTCTGGAAGATCTGTTCTGGATCATTGCTGTCACCGGCTTCATCGGCATTAAAGCTGTCATCCAAGGTGCTGAGAGGGTTGGGCGTTGGCGGGGATGGGGATGGGGGAATCTGGTTAGTGGATTACTCTAAGATCTTCCCAGAAAAGTTCAGCATCTCCCTGTGTCAGGGTACAAAGCAGTGAGGAGCAGAAGTGGTATTCAGAGATCGAGAGAGGTAGGTCACACCATTTGGTGTGATCTGTAAAAAGACCCTGATGGGACTCTCTTGCTTCACTCAGTCCTTGCATGGTGCAGACTGTTAACACCCTCAGGTGCTGACCAAACATTTGGAGGCTCCTATTCACCCAGAGGCCCCTCAGAAGCAAGGCTTGGCCACCTACTTCTGAAAAATCACCTATGGCCAGCCCGAGGGAGTCCTGCTCTACTCTGACATGTGACCAGGAAAAGCCTGGCCACCACGAAGCAGTTCCCGGTTCAGTGGATTAGCCAATGAGAACAGCTCCTCAGGGTGGATGCTATTACCAGCCGATGGCACAAAAGGAGGGACATAGCCCTTATGCGTAATTCTCCAAAGCTGGTGGCACCTTCCATGGCAAAGCAATATTGTTCACCGGTTTCACTGAACTAAAATTAGCTGCCTTTAGAAGCAGGCTTTGACTTGTCCCCTCCCACCCCTAACCCAGTGCTGAAGATCAACTAAAAACCGCCCTCTGCTCTCCCAAAGGGACCCTGCTCACTTTGCTTCATGTGAAACTCGAGACACACATTTGCCTCGTGTGAAACTTGGGACAAAGCCAGGGGGCTGTTTCTACGGATGCCCCCAAAGAAGAAGAAACGAATCAACCCGGTGTGCCAGGAAAAGCTATCTCAGGGAAATGTTTGCTCTCTAGGTGAGCAGTGGACCCACAGGAAGAGAGATCTGTTCTCAGTAGCAGTTAATATGCTAATCCTCAGGCAGCTCTCCAGCATTCTGTTGTGGTGATTAGCTCAACCACGTTCCTTAGAAGGAAGAGAAAAGGTTCCTTTGTTATTCTCCAGAGCCCTTGGTGGTGCCATTTGTCAAGCGTTAGGCTGCTAACCATAAGAGCAGCAGTTTGAATCTGCCAACTGCTCCGTGGGAGAAAGATGAGGCTCTGGACAGTCTGTAAAGATTTACAGCCACAGAAACCCGAGGGGGCGGTTCTGCACTGCCCTTCAGGGAGGCTCAGAGTCAATTCAGCGCGACAGCCCTGAGGTTGCTCGTTCTCTAGTTCCAACTGTTCTGACTTCATGAGAGGAGGCGTTTCTTTAGATGAATGAGGTTCTAATACGCCTTGATGAGTATTGAGCAGAGCCTTATAGCACCCCCACACTTCTGGTCAGCCTGATGCCATCTCCAACAGGCACCTTCTTGCTTCTGATCAATCTATTGCCTGCCCTCTCTGGGCCCTGCTGACCGAGTCCCTGGAGGGAAAAGCAGGAAAGGATTGGCGCAGTTCAGCCAGCAATACAGGATGTAGCACAGCCTCTGGGATCTGCCTCCTCCGCCTGGTGAAGAAGCAGCGGTGCCAGCCCCCTCCCTCTGTGCCCATGGCTGAGTGTGCCACCCTGCTTGAACAAGCACCCGAGTTTCATTGGCAGGAGAATCCGGGCTAGCCCTCCGCATGGCTCAGGGACCCGGCAGCTGGGTGGAGCTGGCTCACCTGAGGAAGAGGCACTCCTGGTAGAGGCTGGCATTTCTCCGGATGCTTCTGTAGCGCTGGCATGCTTTTGAGGGCTTCATGAGAGCTGACCTGCCACGGTGCTCAGCTGCAAGGCGACAGGCAGAGTTGAGTTTGGATAGAGGCTTCTGCGCAGGCGCGGCAGAGCCCCTCTCTCCTCCAGCTCTCAGGACCAGGGCTGTGCTCAGGCTCCCGCAGCCAGCTGGTGCTCTGAGCAGGGATGAGGCCAGGGAGCCAGTCATGCATATGCAATGGAAAAGTGACCACGGCATTGGCTGGCTTCAGACAGCCAGAGGGTGGGGTCTGCAGATGACTTGGTACTAACCGAAGAATCCTATCAGGTGTTTCACATCTGTTAAGGATCCCTGGTCCTTTCTATTCCTGTGAAGTCTCCTAAACGCACAGGGGGAGTTCTCCCCCATCCTACAGTCAAAATGGACTCAATGGCGGTGGGTTTGGTTGGATTTGGGTAACGTTGTGAGGTCATGGTTAAGCTGGAACAGTGGGGTCTTTTATTGACTGAAGACCATTTCCACTTCTCTTTCAATGCCTCTGCTATCAGTCACTTCTATCCTAAGTCAGTTCTGCTAGAAATGGAATACTTGCTTGCCCCCTCCCCCATGTTACTGCCTCTTAATAATCAGTGTTTTTAATAAACATTATCTTTATTTGACTTTGGAGGTTGGAAATAGTTCGTATACATTTACCGATATGATGGCATCAACAAATTATTCAATGCAAGACTGTATGTAGGGGATATGACTATTGATAAGATGTACACACAAAAACAACAATAAATGGACCATCATAACCACCAGTGGCTCCTTGGGATGAAGCTGTCTGTTCCTATAAAGATTTACAGCCTCAGAAACTAGACAGCCTGAGTAGGAGGCTGAATCTGCCCCTATATTGTGTTGGAGTTTCCCAGGTGATACAAGAAGTTAACATAGTTGGGATCCTTACCCAAAGAGCGGGTCTTAAGTCCACTCAGACATGCCTTGGCAGAAAGGCTTCACAACCGGCTCCTGAAAAAGCAGTCTTTGAAAACCCCTCAGAGGTGGGCCCTTCTCTATCTGGAGTTAGACTTGATTACGGGGCAACTAGCTTGCAGAGCCCTATTTCGGGACCTATTTCAGGAGCCCTGGTGGTATAGTGGTTATGTGTCAGGCTGTCAAACTCAAAGCCAGCCTTTTGAAGCCAGCAAAAGCACATGAGGTTTCCTACCCCTGTAGTGAGTTACAGTCTCTGAAACCCACAGGAGTAATTCCATCCTGTTCTATGGGCTGTCTCTGAATCAAAATTAAGGTGCAAACAGAGGGACTAGTAATAAGTTGCCACCATGGAAGTTCCCCTAACCCTTAGGGAGTAGGAAGGCAGTGCTTTCATTTTCTTGCCACTCTGACCTCTCAAAAAGGCGGCATGGAGAGCCCATGTGAACTTTGTCCATGTTCACCAGCGAAGCCAAGGGAGAGGAACTGTGGGGGCATTTTATTGACTTAAGACTGTGTTTCATTCTCTTCCAATGCCTCTGCTATAAGTCGTTTCTCTCCAAAGTCAGTTCTGCTGGAAATTGAATACATAGTTGGTTGTTTTCTTTTTCATGGACCTTGACTCTTAATAATCAGTGTTTTTATAAATACAATCTGTATTTGTCTTTGAAGCTTGGAAATAGTTCATATACATTTACCTATATGATGACACCGGCAAATTACTCGATGTAAGATTATATATAGGGGATATTCCTATTGATAAGATGCATACACAATAACAAACAATGAATGGACCATTGTAAATGTGTGATGCATTGTAACTTGAGTATGCTATAAGTGGGGAATGACTTGCCTCGATACTTTTAATGTTTATTTTCAACTTTCTTCTATTTAAAAAAAAGAAAAGTTGGCAGAATATTCATAACCCAGACCTGTCGAATGCTAGCCGTTGGCAACATTTGCTCTTTGATTCTAAGATGGAGTGAAAAGTTAAAATATGGGTCTTCTCCCCAAGTCTCTGTAGCTCCCATCAAATTATTAGGTAGGACTAGGAAACAAGTATGCACAAAACTAATAGAGGGGATTGGTCAGTTTTCTAACCAGCCCTCTCCCCCCCCCATCAGGATGTGTCTCCTTTGAAGCCGCAGCGGAGAGAGCACTCCTCAGGATTTCAGTCTCAAGATCTTGGTCCCGTTGAGACCAGATGCCTCCCAGCCTGCAGCCCCGGAAACTCGCAGGAGCAGTGCCCAGACTATGGGCTACCTTCTCCTTACCTGACCCAAGACTGTGGAACCACGGGGCAGAGTGACAGGTGGGCTGGCAAAGGCCAAGGGACCATGTGGCTGAGAGACCAAGAAACAGAAAGAGACTTGACAGCTGGCTGAAAAAAAAAACTCAATGGCTCTATGCTTACTACTTGCTACCCTGACTTGTGCTAGCTTATTAAGTTCCCTAATAACCTCCTTTGACTCTGCATATTATCTTTGAGTTTTGAGTGAATGATCAAACCCAACATAGACGCAGGGCAGCGGGGCAGGAATGGTTGGTGTCTGAGCAGGTCACGAAGGCTGGATCACTGGGCCTCCTATGACCCCTGTCTCCTGGTAATGGGAAAGTCAAAGGAGGTCGGCTAAGTGCACCTCCATGCTGTTTACTGCCAAGTCCATCTAACTGTATACATGTTTTCCTTCTGCACTATTTTAGAGTTGGTTGCAGAGATAATGACATGCTACCTTCCAGTTATTTGAGATGATATTAATAATAATCATAATCTCACTTCATTTGAAAGCGGGACTAGGTATAGCCTCTATCGATCCTACTTATGAAAGATGTGCCTGGGGGCCTCAGAGACCAGGTCACTTGTCTGACCTTGTTCCTTAAGGCCCTTTAGCCTTAATGATGATCTGTCTAGTATAATTTGATTAAATTCAGACTTATTAAATGGGAAAAAATGGGAAAATTACAGGATCATTTTATACCTCACAAGTTGTTGTTGTTGTTGGTGGTGGTGGTGGTGTTTTCATATCATTTGAGAGATATGTCTTCCTAGGGATTATTTCCAAGCATGTCAAAGATATTTTTTCACCCCACTGTGGTTGTTCTTAATTGCCAGGCTTTTACTAATGGTGACCCTGTGCAAAGCAGATGGAAGTGGGGCTCGATCCTGTGCCAGCCTCACGAGCCTTACTGGGTTTGACTCTCTTGAGGCAGCTGCTGTGTAGTGCCTCCCAATCAGAATGGGGGGAGACTTGCTTAACCCTTGTCTCCTGGCAAAGGGAAAGTCAGAGCTATTGTGTAATGAGGGCCTTCCCACGCAGGGGGCTCGTCTTCCAGCCTTAGTGAGGGCAAGAGTCTGTGGTGATCCACAGACTTTTATTTAGCCAGGAGAGCTCGTGGAAGATGTGAGTTAATACAGGGGTTTCTTAAAACAAGCTAGAAGAGAAAAAAAATGATATGAGAGGGCTTGCTGCAACATATTCATGAAAAATTCCCCATTACCTTTTCATTCAATTGTACCATGCATACATGTGCGTACATCTATCTCTATGCACACAAAGACACATATAGTCAGTCACTGTCCTCTAGTTGATTCAACTCACCGGGAACAAAAATGGAACGTACACAAACAAGAGCAAAACGAAAAGCAACCTCCTGCCACAGAGTTGATTCTGGCTTACAACAACCCCAGAGGACAGAGCGGACCTGCCTTGTGGGGTTTGCAAGATCCGTACATCTTTACAGAGCAGATAGTCTCGCCTTGCTCCCACAGAGCTGTGGGTGGGTTTAAAAGCTGATGGGTCAGTAGCAGCCTGGTGCCTAGCTCACAGTTTCACCAAGGTATGCAGGTGGTCGAGTGGTCACACACTGGGCTGCTCGCTGCAAGGCCAGTGGTTTGAAACCACTAGCAGTTCCCGCTAAGAAAACGAGACTTTCTACATCTGTAAAGAGTCCCAGCTTCGGAAACCCCCGGGGTGGTTGTTCCCTGGCCCATAGGGTGTCTCTAACTCAGAATCATCTTCAGGGCAGTGGGTTAGGGTGGAGATTTGTAATTCTGTTTGGCAACATGAATGACATAGATGAGGAGCTGATCAGAAGATTTTTTTTTAAACCAGTTTTGCGATCTAAATCATACATCAATTGGAATAACTGATTAGAATAGTGGCTGGTTTGATACAAATCAAGTGCTCTCTTTTTTTGCTTCCATTTAAAGAAAGATATATTATCAAAGTAATGAATAGTCATGAAATAAAATTGGAAACGGTAGGAAAACTACCTAACTCAATATCACTTCACAGTTATTACATGGTCATGTCTTCCAGCTTTTCACCAAGGATATGAATGTACCTCCTTATCCTGAGGAACTAATCCTCACTCATTGACTGTCTTACTAGTCAACACTTCACATTTACCATGACAGTGAAAATGCTACGATCAGACTCTTTTTGCACATTGCCAGTGTACATCTGGCAGTAAGGGACGTTGCAGAAGTGTCACATCGACTTTGATGGTGAAGCTTCTGTATCAGGTTGGCAGGGCCATGCTTCCCAGTGGTTTGACAATCATGTCAAGTTGTAAGTCGACCTGGTGATGTAGTGGCTACTCTCTGGACTGCGATCCACACAGTTGGCCGTTTCAAGCCACCAGCAGCCTGGCCGGAGGAAGACTGGACGTCCAGTATCATAGACAGTTGCAGTCTCGTAAAATCAGAGTGCATCACTATGAGTCGGCTTTGACATGACAGCATCGAGTTCAAGTGTTTGATAGTATAACAAGATATACAATTATTCTCCAAAGTAATAATATATATTACTATATATATGACTTAATATATAAAACATATGCACATATGTAGATTACTTTATACACACACACACACATATATATATATATAAAGCACCATACTTGTAGGAAAGTACTAAGGAAAAGTTGTAGAAAGAATACTCCTTTCTGGAATGGCATTGCTTTTCTAAGCAGGTGCTCATTCACTCAGAGACCCCATGTGGTTCTCTGAGAACTCTATGACTGTTTACAGGAATAGACAGCCCAGTTTTTCTCCCGAGGAACTGCTGGTGGTTTCAAAGTGCCCATCACAGGGATTACAGCTCAACAAGTGACCACTCCACCACCAGGGCTCGATAAACACATTCTACATGAATACAGTGATAAAAAAGAATATCTTTTTTTTTTTGGTCCTTGGGGTGTTAGAAGAGTGCAAAATCAGAAAGAGGCATTTTACCAGGAGTTATTCATCAAAAAAAAAAAACTGTTTTAAAATACAAGAACTGGCATGTCCTTCTCTTAAATTTCGTCCTGATCATTATTCTCCCAGCTTCCTGTGCTGAAGTTCTATTCTAGTGCCATGAGCATTGATGCTTGTCTTCCTGGCCAAGAAGGCCTCCTGATAAGTTAAAACTACGATGTCACTTTTCTCTCTCTGTAGAAATCCCAGATGATGTCTGCATTTGACCTTCAGGCATCATGTAGACATATATGAGGTCTGTATGTCTATATTCTAGTGCTTTTGACCAGTCATCAACATAAGTCACAAACTTGAGACATTTGTGTCATTTGTAACTTAAAGGTTCCTAATGACCAAATTGTAAAAAGGTCAAATTAAACAGGTGAAATGAATTCTAACGATAAATGCTATTTAATTCACTGTATCCCAAACATCACTTTCATGTATAATTAATATTAAAAATTAAATACCTTTTGTTCTTCATTTCATACTGAATTTTTAAAATTGAGTGTGTTTTAAAATTATAAATGAGAACACGTCTCTCTTCAAGCTAAGTACATTTCAAGTATTCAATAGTTGTATGTAGCTAATGCTACCCCATTGAGCAAATCTGCTTCTAGAGTGTTCTATGAAACATCTCTGAAGCAGAGAGAACGTATTTTTTGTCACTGATGCAAAGTATACTTTCAAATTATTCTGAATAAACAAAAATGATCATTATTGGGAAAAATTATTTATGTGAAAGACAGTGTTGTAATATGATGTAGCAATCATCCTTTAAAAACAAAAACAAAACCCCCCCAACATTTTCACACAATGACCTGATCTTTGGAACACAGTCACATGGGGAGAGGGTGCATATGGAATTGTACTGCCTGCATTCATATATCTTATTTTTTGCACGACTTTCACATCTAACCCGATTTCCAGGTTTTTTTTTTGTAAACATAAATTATCGGCAAAGTTAGTGCTGTGTTTCATCTGTAACAGGAAACACTTAACTTTGTTCTATTTCTTCAACATTGACAGCATTCTGCCACAAAACTGGTTTCCCCTCCTGCCATCAAACATATTGTGCTTTATGCATCATTTCTGTGCAATTAGTTTTCAGAAATAAGATTACTGCAGCAGTGGGAATGATCATTAAAAAAAATCAGTATTCTGTCAAATGTATGTCGCTCCCCTTCCATTTATTTTGACTTAATGTAATTCCAGTGATTATTACGGGTAAAATGAGATTTTAATGTGGTCACAGTGGTCCATGATCTCTTCATGGCTTCCTTGGTCTGCTTTGTAAACTTCCTCTCTGAAGTCCACCTGACATTCATTTTGGTAATGAGTGAAAAACGAGGCCTTGCTTGCTGCTCCCGATTCCCAGTTGGGCAGCCTTCGTCCCCTTCATTTGTCCTCTGGTTTTCAGTACCTCTGGGCTCCGAAGGGGCAGGGGAAAAGAGAAAATTCTGGGTCCTTGCCTTCTGATTGCAAGGAAGCTAATCAATCAGCATGCATTTGACTTTCACCAGAGTATATGAGGAGCTGGAGCTTTCATTTAAGGTAAAAGGTGCCTATAGAAAACCTGGATAAATGATCCTTCAAGTACCTGGATAAATGATCCTTCAAGTACCTGGATAAATGATCCTTCAAGTGCCTCTAGTTGCAACATAACCACCACCACCACCACCACCACCAACAACAACAACAACAAAGAAAAGAGGGAGGAAGGGAGAAAATGCCAGAAACCATTCAAACAGTCTCAAAATGAACTAAAATTGTTATGACTGAGACTGCTTACATGGAAATAGGAGGAAGCAGTGAGAGAAGACCTATTTGTCTACCATAGGAATCAGTTTCCATTCAGAGAGGAGCTCGGCAGGGGAGTAAAATTTGGTTAAAAACCCCTGGTTAAAAACCCCAGGAGGTTTTAGCAGAAATCATCAGATGGTTTAGTTTACAGGAACAAAGCCATGCATTTCCTGTGCCATCAGCTAAGATTACCCCGCTCTCCTGTGCTGAGTGAGTTCTATTCTGAGACATCACCAAGACTCCTCCCTTGAGCAAACTCCCAAAGTGTGACCCATCAGCAATGGTCCGTTATTGAGTTTAGAGCTGTGGATTTTACCAAAGGAGTCTATCTCCTTCCTGAGATATATTTACATGCCTGTTCAACTTGTTTTAGCACTTCCTGTGCTTCAGTTTAAAGTTTAAGGAATAACATAAGTGTTTGGGGCCTGGGAAATGTTATTTAGGGGAAGAAGTCCAAGACTAGATTGCTTTCAATTATTTGGACAGCAACTGAATCTATTGAGACATGAGTGGCTTTTTTTTTTTTTAACTCTCCATAAAATCAGCAGCAGCAAGGATGTTTGAGATTGAACAGATGCTTTGCGATTCCTATTAGTGGGCACGTGATCCCCTGTTACTCATTTAGAGAATAACAAGAGATCCACTATTCTTTACTAACCAAGGCCGGCAGGGTGGAGCTGCCTGAGGCAAGAATCCCCAAGGTGCCCCTCCCAGCACCCCCCCCCCCCCCCCCCCCCCCCCCCCCCCCCCCACACACACACTGGCAGCAAATGAAGAAGATGCATGGTGGCAGCGACACCAGAATCCTTTAGAAGGAGGCACCCCTAACTAGGTCAACGGCATTTGGGAGACAGATTATAGAGCTGTCCCGCTCTGTTCTGCTGTTGACCATTGCCAAGGGTGAAATTCTTTGCCAGATGACGAGATTAAAAAAAAATCATGGTGGTATGATGGTTTAAGCAATTGGCTCCGACCTAGCCTGAAGGTTGGCTGCTCGACTTCACCAGCATT
Organism: Nesogale talazaci; assembly: GCA_004026705.1. Taxonomy (NCBI): domain Eukaryota; kingdom Metazoa; phylum Chordata; class Mammalia; order Afrosoricida; family Tenrecidae; genus Nesogale; species Nesogale talazaci. Next base: position 107,250 of record PVJH01005804.1, read on the forward strand.
CTGTGGGAGAAAGATGTGGCAGTCTGTTTATGCAAGGATTGCAGTCTGGGAAATCCCACAGGGCAGAGTTCCTCTGACCTAGCGGAGTCGGAGTGGTGCGGTGGTTTGTGTTGGTCCGCAGTCTGCAAGGTCAGCAGTCCAAAGCCACCAGGTTCTCCTGTGAAGGGTTGCAGGTTCTGAAACCCACAGGGGGTGGTTCTCCCTGGTTTTAGAGGGCTCAATGAGTTGGTATCATCTTGCTGGCTGTGCCTTTGTGGTTGGTGTTGTGTTGTTTTATAGGACCTCTGTTCTTCAAAAAGCACTTGACATTGATGGATTTATCTCCAAAAAGGAGTCCCTGGGTGGTGAAAACGGTTAAGTGTTTAGCTATTAATCTCAGGTCGGCAGATTAAAACCATCCAAAGGCACCTCAGACGAGAAAGGGCTGCCGATTGACTTCCTGGAGAACCCAGACACAGAAAACCCTGAGTCTAACACTGCACATGGAGTCACTGTGCTTTGGAATCAACCCAGCAGCCACTGCTCTCACTTTTCATAAGTTAGGGACATGAACTGTCCCAGACGTGGGGTGGGAGCAACTTTCTCAGCAACGGAGGGAAAGGGAAAGCAGCTCGAATTCCTTGTCCAACAACTCTGTAATGCTTGGTTGAAGTCTTACTCTAGTGATCTGTGGATCACGGCCGTGTTTTTCCCAGAGTTACAAAGCACAGCAGATGTTTTCCATGAAGGCGTGGCTGATGAAGAAAGGCTATGCCTTCATCCATCATCTGCTGAGGGACGCCCAAGCTGCATCTGGGGGACCAGCCGGGGCAGCAGAGAAGCAGAACAGATCCAGGACAAACATTTCAGTATTCCAGGAGCTACTCCTGAACGCTATACATTGACCATCTTCTTGCTTTGGTCAGTGTGTTATCTTTTTTTTTTT